>AZIM01005732.1:20015-38308 GCA_000516915.1 Ophiophagus hannah | reverse complement strand
ATTAGTTTCACCTTTTAAGTTGCATTACTGAAATAAAAAAACTTTTGCACAATATTCTAATTTTTTGAGTTTCACCTGTACATTTCTGTGTAAGTGCTAGACCATTATGTTAATGAAATTTGATCTCTTTACAGGTAGTCCTTGCTTAATGACCATTCATGCAGCAATGTTTAAAGTTAAGACAGTGCTGAACAGGAGGGCTTATGACCAATCCTTGAAGTTGTGGCCATCACAGCATCCACACAGTCATGTGATTGCAATTCAGGCACTTGGAAACTTGTGTACAATTATGACAGTCACAATGTCTCACAGTCACATGATTGCTGTTTACAAGCTTCACCATAGGCTTCTGACAAGCAAATTTAATGGGAAAGCCAGCAGGGAGTTGCAAGTGATGATCACATGATGTCATGCTTAACCGCTACCAGGACTGCTATTATAAATTGGTGAGGTTGTGATTGTTTTCAGTTTACCACTATGTCACTTAGCAACAAAACTGCCAGTCTGAATTGCAGTTAATAAACAAGGACTATCTGTAATGTTTCTGAGACCTTCCAAGAGACAAGGCACATAGATATATTTGACTTCCTGAATTCTTTATAGTAAACAGTACAGTACTTGGTTTCCATGTTTGTTCTTAAAGTTGAGGTTGAATTGCTATTCATCTTTGACCTTTATTTTTTTCCTTTACAGGTTTTTGTAGAAACTTTAGACAAGTGTTTTGAAAATGTCTGTGAACTGGATTTAATTTTCCATGTGGATAAGGTACTGTGGTGAAATTTGGTAATATAAAGTCACAATATTCTGACAAGAAACATTTGTTTCTGCCAGGTGTTTGTGCTTCTGTCAGATATCTTTTTTTCAAATTTTAATTATAGATATGGTAGTAATTTTTAGTTTACCGAAACATTAAATAACATTTGTGGCATTCTGTAGAATTTCTTTACAAAGAAGTATAAAATGATTACATGCAGTACATTCTAGTTATTAAAAATGGAATCCTTGCATGCTCTATTTGAAATCAGCCTCTTGAATATTATGTTCTAAAGATTCAGAAAACTATGCTGTAAATAAATTAAAAAGAATGATTGTTCTTCCACATACAGTACTATATTTGGAATAGTATGTTGCTGTCTCTGTTTTCAATTAATTAGAATGTTGTGGTAAAGGCAGGAGTATAGAATACCTAATTTTCCTTTTATATTGAAATTTCTACAGTCAGATATAATTTAACTGTGTCCAAGTGGATTATACAATTTAGATAACTAAAACTCTGTACCCATCCTGCAGACCTTTTCTGTTAACTCAGCACAGGCTTTCATAACCTTCGTACTCTCCCAATATGTGGATTTTAATCCCAAAGTTTTTTAGCATTTGATTGTTGGGGAATTCTGGAAATTCCTCATGTCAAAAACTCACCCAGATTAGGACAGATTGGTTTAGTCATCCGGGGGAAAATAGTGGTATTCCGATGTCAGCTTGTACCTGTTTGTGAGAGCTGATTGAATTACTTGAGAGTAGAGCTGAGCTGTGACATTTAGTGCACCTATCAGCTGCTTGGTGACAGCATGGCAGTGACAGTGGAACTGGCAGAGCCATTTGTTACACATTTATCAGTATATTCCTAGGTGTCATCCCTGCCTTCTTTCATGAATAACTTTTATCAAGGCAACCATATTTCAGTATTATCTTAATAACTTGGTGAAATCATAACTAACTACATTATCCATAAGAAAAAAACTTTAAAAGTAGACCAAGTCAAAATAAAGTAATAAATTGGTCATATAATATAGCAAGCCAGAGGCTTCTAACTGTATGGTTTTTATGTACCCCTACATAAACAAATGTTCCTTGAATGGCATCAAAATATTTTAAAAGGATGTTTGTAGTATCCCTCATTTTATTTTGGCCTGTACTGGTCAAAAGTTTAACACATGGTATGAAAACTTGACAAACTTGAATATAATTTTTTTTAAATCTATTTTACTTGATGTAGCAATCAGAAGTTTAGACTTCAATAAAATTCTTTTCATTAGATTTATATCCCACTTTTCTTCTAGGAATTCAAAGAGGTATGTATAATACTCCTCTATTCCCCCTACCTCTCACATCAGCAATCAACGAGGTAGGTTAGGTTGATTTCAGGTGGCTGTCCCAAAGTCATCCAATGATTTTTCATAGACAAGTGTGGATATGAATTTGAATATTCTTGGTGCTACACTGCACTTGTACGTCAGATGAAAGGAACATATATTTAATCTATTACAAATATTATATTGGAAAAGTTGATTTATGTTAAGATAATCATACTTTTAAAAAACATAATAAAATACAACTGCATTAGTGATGGATTGATATAATCTGTGCAACCATTGTTTATTGGGTATTCTTTTTAGGTTCATAATATCCTGGCTGAAATGGTGATGGGTGGAATGGTTTTGGAGACCAACATGAATGAAATAGTCACCCAAATTGATGCTCAAAATAAACTGGAAAAATCTGAGGTAAGAATGAAAGGTGGTAAAGCCAGTTGGAGCATGATCATACAGTTGCATGTTCCAAAGTAGTCATCTACTTGTTAATACTTGGCTATTTTGATTGCTACAAATTAGCATTTAGAATGTGGCATGATAAAGCCTTTGTTGAGTGTTTAAACAGCTGAACATTTCATTTTTATTCTATCAGATTCCCATTTGCATTTATTTATCTATAAAAATATTTCTGAGCTTCCTTCAGTCAAGGCTTTTGACTTTTAAAGCTCGTTTAAAATGATGATAACCATAATAACCATGATAATCATAGTGTACTTGTAGATACATTTTTGTTGTGTACCACATTTTTGTTGTGCTGTACACAATTTGATATTAACGTTTTTAGATACATTTAATTAAAAGAATACATGAGAAGCTAGCATGTTGTAAAACACCAACCATTTTCTTTGTTTGGAAGTATGTTTTGTTTAATCCTCAGAAGCTAAAAAGTGTAGCAAAGAGCAGCCTAAAATATCTTAACTTCTGCTAAATTTAATCTTAGAATAGTTCAGACCAGTGTTTTTCAAATTTGGCAACTTTAAGACCTGTGGACTTCAACTTCCACAATTCCCCAGCTAGCACTAGTTGGGGAATTCTGGGAGTTGAAGTCTACTTCTTAAAGCCAAATCTGAAAAAGCTTTGACAGGTCACTTTTGAAAGTGCCCATAATATGTTCTCCATGTTCCAGATAAGCCTTCAGAGCAAAAAAAAAAAAAAGGAAACCCTATTTAGAGTGTTTCATTAATGATATATTATTAACAAATAAAAAATAAAAAATGTTAATAAGATGAGCATGTGCGTCTAAAAAAAATTGAACACACCATTAAGAACCTTAGCTAATGCTAAAACTGATAAGTGTCGTGTTATCATAGCATTACTTTCAATTTTTGAAGAATAGTGTAATATAGAGTTAAGTAAAAACATTTGTTAAATAATCAATAAAACTACTGATTTTCTTTCCACAAAATGGAGATATCAAAAGAACCATAACATCATAAACTCCTAATATCAAATTAAATGAAACATTGAATAAATTTTCTATTCTTTTGCCTCTCAGTAACTTTATTTACTCTTCAGCAACCCTGTGGAGTGAAGCTTTCCCTCTGCCCCAGAACTATGTTCCTTGTCCTGCTCTGTCATGGCTATTTGCTTGCAAAAGAAAACCTGCGAAGATTGCAGATATCTTAGTTTCAGTGACAAACACTTTTGGTTAAGCCTTATTTTCTAATTTGACCTAGTTTTACACCATCTTTACCCAAAAGGAAGAAACTAGGCAGTGGTCTGCAAATAATCCAAGGGAATTGCTAGAACAGAGAGGCAGGAGATTGAGAAAAGCTGGTATCCACTGCTTTTGCCTATCTTCAGAAAAATGCAGAGTCCACGAATGTTTTCCATCTACAGTGCCAGCTACTTACTGTAGTCAAGGTCAGCTTTAGGCAAGCTACTTTCTAATTGTGGTCCTGGAACATTTTTATCCTCTCCTGACTCTTGGTAAGGCAGGCATAATGGATGGTTTAAATTCTTCCTTCCTTTTATCTTGCTACAGCAACTGATCTCTAGTGGAGGGCAAGAGGATGAGACAGCTAGCATGCCTTCCCATATCTTGTGCAAAAATGTGGGTGGCAGGGAGGAGGAGATAAATGACAAAACAAACATGATGTCATCATCATGCAAATGCTGCAACTTATGTACATGCCCCGACATCAAGGATGGTTGTGCCATTTATCTGATGTCAGTGTGTGTAAATCATGATTGTGGCATTCTCACAGTTTGCTGTGGAGGCTACTAAAAAGAAATAGAGTGTTACTGGATTTCATACTGATTTTTAAGAGTCCTGTTTTCCTATTTGAGAGTAAATATTATTGGTTTGAGTTTCACTCCCTACAGAATAAGCATGCACAAGATTTGTGCTTGCTGAGCACAGTGCAAAATATCAGATGAGTTTTCTATAAATTGTGTTTTTCTTTCTTTTCCTGGTTCAGCTGCTTTCCATTGCTTCCTCTACATTCTGTTTTGTCTTGCACTTTCTTTCATTTGCATTTCTGCTACTTTATTTGCTATTTCTGCTGGAAAGAAAGAAGGGCGTGTGTTGTGTGTTGTGTGTTTATCAATTTTATATACTGAAGGAGAGAGAAAAAGAGAAAGCACATGTAAATATATGTGTTATATGTAAATATTTAATGGGGCAGTAGGGAGGTAGACAGTCTCCAGGATTAGTTTCAATTAGATTGACCCAGGGTTGTCTTCCTTTTGGGTAAATTTGTGATAAAACAGATACATAAATATTGTGATATATAAATAGGTATGACATGTACAGTATTTTCTATCTCTTTATAATTAACATATATATCATACATGCTACATATAAAAAAGGTATCCCAACTGATAAACTATTTTCAAGTAAATTTGCTTTGAAAATTCATAAAATCTCTATTCAACATTTGGTTGCATTTTTATCATTATTTTTATTTAAGCTATTTTCTAGCTAAAGAGCTGTGCAGCACTGACTGAGAAGCACAGAAATTTGCATACCTATGCTACGAGGTTATATGCTGGGGCAAAAACTTAATAAAGGTATAATAAAATTGGAATCAGACTTGTTTAAATATACAGTAATTTCTTTGAGTGGTTCAAGAGATAAATGAGCTGTTCATTCTTTTTTGAAGTGCAGTTTTAGTAAATATAAATATGTTCCTATTTATTAAATTATGTTTTAAGGGATTAACCTGTTCCTAAGTTTTAAATAATGAACTATTTCAGTATAGTGGCCAGGTTAATCTTAATTTCTGTTTCCTCACTGAATGATTGTTTTCTGTGTATACAAATAAAACTTGACAGGTACTTCACTACTTTTACTTTCTATCAGTGCTTATTACAGAGCAAAATAAACCAATAATGAAAAAAAGGCAATATAATCTCTGAATGAAGTAAAAAAAAACCTCCTTGGTATTTACTTTGGAGAAGATACTGTTGTTTTTGTGCCCTCTCCTAATCCTAATCTTTGGCCTTTGATCCAAAATACCCCTACTGCTTGCACACTATGTGTGCATGTTACTGATTCCTTCCCCATCCCACAACTGCACTGTATACTATCCTGAAGTGTAAGTGGAATGACTTTTTGGGATTGAGTTGAGCCCTGATATATGTACAAAATGCTGCATGTGGGTCTTTGAAACTAAGTCATGACCCTATTATTTCTAGTTGATACTCAAATACCATTTTTTCAAATACATTCAATAGCAGTGTCACTTTTGCTGCACTTTTAGGCAGCTGGGCTTCACTTCATAATCTAGCTAATAATCCTGGATAATTTGTTCAAAGGGAATGGCCTTGCTTTAAAATAAATGGGTAGACAACTGTTTACAAAGAAATGAAGGTCCTGCTTTCCCAACATATGTCAACAGCAGAAGTATTTTTGCTTCTCTTAACAAGATAATTTATTTGTCCATTTTTGATACCCTTTTTGCAAAAGAAGCCAAATTAATAAAGTTTTAGACTTTAATAAAAGGGAGGATTTGGGATAAGAGTCAGGCACTATCAGTGACATGGAAGGTGTTCCCTGGAAGAATTGATATTCTTGTGTTTTTTTCTGTAGTCTTCAGCTGGGTGTGAATTTGGTCGTTTTAAGTCAGTCCTCATTTTTTCAAACCACCTGATCTTTTCTAGTTCTTTCCATTCTTCTCTTTACAGACCTTTATCTTTCAGTCTCCCAGACAGGACAGGTAGATACAGGTATTGCTAATTTTCAGAAAAAAATGTGCTGCTTTAAAATAAGGGAAAGCAAAATGATGTCAAAGGCAATTGATAAATTAGGCCAGACTCAAAAATTATGTGTTGATAAACCCATATTAGTCTTTGTAGCCCACTTTTTGTGCTGGTTTCCTTCATCTTTTATTGCTGTAGTGTATTTAATAGATTGTCATTAACTTCATATATTTTTACTTTTGTTTTCTCCTTCCATTAGTGTTCAGCTTTAGAATTTTTATCTTTCAAATGTAATTTTATCATTTGTATGCCCGCATCATTAACAATTTAACATCTAATTAATTTGGTATAGATACGGTGTTCCCAATTGCTTGATTATAATCAGCTAGTCAGAAATCAGAAAGCTGTCATGTCCACTCTATTCTCCCATGCCTTTTGTTTCTTTCTAGAATATCCAAGCATCTGTCTTAACCATAATTATATATTATGTCTATAATTAGATTAATATCTGTTAGACTATATCTGTTCTTTAAAAAAAATAAAGATGTGAAAATAAAATTTTAAGCTGATTTCAAATCCTGGATAAATAGAAGCTTTGGCTATCCTTTACTATAATTTTAATACCTTTGATATATCACTTAAAACTGAGGCCAGCCATTGAGAATTCATGTTCTAGAAGGGAAAAATCGTGGAAGTTCATCAAATGTTAGTCACCATCGATACTTTAATATTTATTTAGAACTGTTGATATTTCTAATCCTTACTGAGAATGCACATGTTAGGTTTTACATTTTAAGATTAATCAGTTGTTAGACATAAATATTTTTGAAGAGTTGAATGTAATGGACCTCTTGTTCACATGAAAGACATCTAAATTCATTCTATGAATAAACATTTTATTTCTTTGCCCCATCCCTACCACCACCACCACCTCTTTTCCAGGGACTCGCCCTAATAGGAGCAAATTATAAGATTTTGCAATGGATTATAGCAAAAGAGATGTGGAGAATTAGATTTTTTTAAAAGCTAAAATCCTCAGTTTTCACAGGACGTTCTATGTTAGGGTTAGTGGTAATTTTTTTTTCCTCCCAATTTTTAAAACTACACGATAATGCTAGGGAATTTGTAGCAGATAATGGCTTTGAAGTGAATTTTGTATTTTTAAGCCATTACCACTAATGTTACAAAATGCAATTAGCATCCTCCAAGCCCTCTCAATATCTGCTCCTATGTAATGCTTCTATGTTGCGTTACACATGTACACAATTCGATAGTTCCAATAATAATTATATGTATCTAACTAGACAGCCATAGTAACAACTGTGGTTTAAATACTGTTTTTACATAAGCTCTTTTTCTCTTTGAGAACTTTTGTTAGAAAAATATAAATACTATTTAACAATGAATATTGTAAATTAGATACCCATTTTGAAAATCAAAATCTGAAGAAATTAAACACAAGAATAATATTTAAAAGAGAAAAACATTTTAGGGCTTTGAGAAATTAGTGACAATACATTTTGATTTGGTTAAGATTTACTATGGCTAGTTGTTCCTAAGGAAGTTTTATCACATTTGCTAACAAATGAGAGAATGCTGAAATAAGAAAGCATTTAAAGCTCAGTCCATGCTAATTGACAGATATAATCTTAATCAGTAGCATATAAAATCCTAAAACAGTATATTTATTTGTATCACTCTTTGTAGGAAAATGTTATATATCATTTAATAGCTAAACATTTTTATATAATTTTCTCCTATGATCATAAAAAATCATGTAACTAGGTATCTATTTCCAATTAAAGTTTGTATGCTTCACAATATCCCATGTTCATGCTAAAAGTGGCCAAAATTAAAATACACTTTTAGATCCTCCCGATAAAGTCTAGTTAAGAGTGTTCCAAACAGTCCATTTTTTATTCTGTAAATATATTCTTCAAGATAAGAGTTCTTTCTTTATTTTTATGTAATATTGCTCTTTTATTTTTTGCTTATATGCATTCTGTTTTTATTTTTGGGTCTGGCAACTTAAAAGGAGATAAATCAAATTTTTAAAAAATTCATGTCCATCCATTACTATCGCTGTGATCCAAGTGCTTGAAATTTCTAAGAGTATGTGTAAGTCTTCTATCTGTTTGGCATTTTGATATACTTGCAGACTTCATTTTGTTTTTTCTCTAATTCTGTTCATTTATTTAACCTCATGAGAAGAGAACATAATCATACTTTTATATTCTGTACTGCATCCTTCCATCTTATTCATAACCCTGCTGCTTTGAATCATACTTGTTCTGGGAAGAAGGGTTGATAGAAAACATGAACAGTTATAATATCTACTATAAAATATGTTGGAGAAATGAATTTAAAAAATAGTGCATATAAAAGGATCTACCTTTTTTAACAAGCACAAACACTTGGGAGGTTGATCTATCCATTTATCTTGTAAAAACAAACTTGGAATAGAGTTGTTACAATTCTGTCATTTGGAGGATAATTATGATTTAAGCAAACAATAAAGCTAAGCACTTATGTGTCGATGTAATGTGCTGTATAAAAAAGAAATACAATATACAACTTCCATATTACTAAATAGTGTCCTGAAAAGAATCTAAAATATGCTTTGCATTGCTAAATGTCAATTTTTGTAATTAGAAAGACTATGACTTTCCCACATGTGTTACTAGTTTAAATGTATTATTATTAGCTCTGTCTTTTTAACATGTAAGAGTGCTCAGTCTGTAATTTGTGATTACAAGCATCACTGAAGGCAACTTGTTATAGGTTTGATTCAGACAAATATCAGTAAAAGTCAAAGAGACAAGAGGTGACTTTCTCAGCTATCATTTCATAATTAAGCTCTGAAAAGACACACTTTTGACACCTGGGGGAATCTTGCTGTTTGATTGGGTTATAGATCATGCTGATGATTGATTAGCTAAATAAATGGAAGAATCTTGCCAAAACTAAGAGGCTACCATCTGTGAATGTTTTCAAAGAATAAGAAAGGAAATCAGTCACCCCTTGTCCATGCCATTACTGGGGATATTGTTATGGAATCAACCCTATGTCTTTCAGTGACCATTGAATTTTGAAGTACAAATCAAACTTTTGTGGTTATTTAAGTTGAGATTACAAAGCAGCTGGGCAAATGTCGTTTGATTAGTTGTAATTTTAGCTATATATAAATTCACACTGTATTTCTAATACCATGTGGGCATGCTGGAACATTTGTGCTCATAATGAGATCATCAGCAATGCCTTAGGTTTAAGATTCAGATTGGTTTTTACTTATTGGGTAATTAGAATCACAAAAATGTACCCATCAGAAACTTGTTTATGATGTAATTTGTGAAACTCCATGGAATATTTTATAACTTTTCTAATACATTTAAGAAAATGACTAATAGATGCATTCAAGATCAACTGCTAAGATGAGGAATGTTGAATCCCTTTGTCAATTGCTATAACTTTTTGTCTTTCTTTCCAGCTCTCAAAATAGAAGTTAGCTAGAAAGGGAGTCGGTAATCATGAGCTGGGTGATGGAAGAAGATTGGTTTTTTTAAATGTTATATTCCTCATCTCTTTTATTTCTTTCCATGTTAATTGGATGGGCCCATGAAAAGAAATGGAAGTGTAGCACAATTGCCTATAGCTATGCATCATTGGTAGATTTTTTGCTTACCGTAATTATAACTCCAGAACAGTTCACTATGTCTTAGAAGTATAGTGTGATTTTTAGTTCATACTTTAATTTGTGGTGGTGGGTAAAGGCAGCTGTCAGTTCAGTGAAGTAAAATTGAAGTGGTTTGCCCCATTTATAGTAATACCTACCTACTGAATTCTTGCCATGGAAATCCTATTTAATGTTGTCTATCAATATCTTTAATAGCTCACAGGAATCCTAGTTCATACGAAGTATTTCTAAATATGTTTTATTTAAGTAGATGTAGATGCACACATTTTCCTTGCTTAAAGAAAGTATGTGCCAGAATGAGTGTAAACTATTTTTTCTTTTTTGAAAAAACAAAACAGTTCTCTGGTATTTGGAAACGCACCAAGAGAAACAAAATGTTTAAAGAATCTTTATAAAACAATGTTATTTTGCACTGTGAAGTAATATCAAATTGTTTTAGGTCTACTTTAAAAAACAAAACAGTTCTCTGGTATTTGAAAACGCACTGAGAGAAACAAAATGTTCAAAGAATCTTTATAAAACAATGTTATTTTGCACTGTGAAGGAATATCAAATTGTTTTAGGTCTACTAAAACTATTAAAAATGGGATGGATATTAAAGGGAAATATTTGTATGCTTGACACTGGTGAGCTTTTCACTTGCTTGCAAAAATACAAGATTGGAAGTTCTAGCTGTTGAAAAAGCAGATATTGCATTTTCCTGGGAAAACAAGGCAATTATGTTTTTCTACACAAGATTGTGTTAACCTCTATTTAAATGTATTACCCAATAATCCTTTTTATTAATTTTGCAAATACTGTTAAGGTTAAATATTCTTGACCAAACTGAACTTTTGGAGAAAAAATTAATGGCAGCTAATGAAAAATTCTGAATTAATGGCCCAAATCCTGGGAATATTTAATTTTTTTTTTTAAATTCACATTTATATGCTGCCCTTCTCTGGAGACTCAGGGCAGCTTACAATCTCTGGAGCACCATCCATTGTGCTCAGCAATAGCCTTCATTCCATTGTNATTACCAAGCGGCATTCTTACAAAGTCAGCTTATTAATTAAACTTGGCATGTCTTATATTCACGCAAACATGGTTATAACAACGTTATGATCTGTTAGCATTTCATTTTTTTTCTTCATAAAAAGAAAAGATTGATCTAAAATAAATTTAGATTACTTATATTTAAAGTAAGTAAATGCTATGAAATGAAATAATCAGATACATAGATAGACAGAAGTCATATGCAAGTGTGATATACATTGTAAATTAAAATTTTTGCCAGGGAGCATTTATTTAAAAAATGTTAGTGAAACATATTAGCGAGTGTTAATCATAGACAAAAAGCAGTAGTGCTTTCTTCTAGAAAGCCCTAACTAAAGCTGCTTTTGGAGTCTAAAAAAGATTTTCTATGTGTCTGAATGTCAAAGTTCCAAGCAAATATAGAAAGGCTTAATGTCATAAAAGACATGAATTGTGAGTACTTTACTATTCATATAAGTTAGTCCAGGGAATGTAATGTCTCAGTATTAAAATACCTTATAATTATCTCAATATTGTAAAAACATGTATAAATATAGTCAGATGGTATTTGGAATTTCAAATTGTTAAACATCTTTGGAAAGTTTCATTTATTCTTTTGTTTTAGTACGTATTCAATTTTGAAGTGTTCTCTTGCAAATATTTGAGGAATTCTGATAACAGTGTACAACAGCTTCATACATTGTCCACAGCACTATTATTTTTACATTACCTCTTACAGTAAAACAAAGGCTTAAAGCCTAAGTATTAGATGAAATAATAAAATAAATTTGAATTGAAACAACGTCCTTTAAAATTAATTGTACTTTATGTAGAAAATAATTTTATTTTCCTGCATGGGGAAAAATGACCTAAATTTCGATTGTGGTTCTAGTAAGGTTTTGTTCAGGAATAATTTGCTATACATATCTGCAGTTTGCAAAGGATAGCACCATGTGTGAGGGAAAGGGATTTCATTAGATCATGGTTTAGCATCCATATTTCTAAACATAATTAGAACAGATTTAGATCAAATTAGTGGGTTTTTTTTAACCTTGAAGCTGAACACCCAGCTGGTTAAAATCATGTGAAAAGTTTATTTTTGTATAATGTTGAAAATTTGATTAAAATCTAATGTTGTAAGAATGTTATCAATAGTGAAGTAATTATCAATTTTACCATTTGCAAGGATTAGAAAACTGGCCCAAGTTATTTACTGTATATGGTGCAATACCTAGAAACAGTAAAAATCAAAGCTAGCATGAACTTTAATGTTAATTAACCTCAAACTGATTATTTTACAGACATGTTAATTTTTCATTGTTGCCATTGCACATATTAACCATATTTTAGATTTTGTGTGAACTGCTTCCACTTCCCCTTTCCAGATGACTATTTCAGAATTTTCCATTTCATTCCAATCCAAAATATCACCTGGTTTTTCTAATATTTAATATTTGTGTCTTTATGATTTTTTGTAATACTTCACTGTTAATTGTAATGGACGCCATCTTAGTGGTATCTTTTTCTTCTGTATACAGGCTGGTTTAGCAGGAGCCCCAGCCCGGGCTGTGTCAGCTGTAAAGAATATGAATCTTCCTGAGATCCCAAGAAATATTAATATTGGTGACATCAGTATAAAAGTGCCAAACTTGCCCTCTTTTAAATAATTTGTGCACTCCAGGTAAAAAATGAAAAATTGCTAGCTGCTCACAAATGTTTACCAAACCAATGTTTTATTAATTGAATAAAAGATCAGCATACTCCATAGAAATCTTCTGTAGTAAAACTGTGAAATTGTGTTTTGCTTAGCAAATTTAAAAGAAGTGGTTCTTTTGTGAATTCTAAATAATACTTCAATGTCCTTTTAAAGCATATCAAATCTAAAATATATAATTTTCTGGAAAGGAATTCAAAGTATTTATTTTCTTTGTATAACCTTTTTGTATAGACTAAACTATACTGTAACTAGAACAACAATCCTAATCACATTTCTTCGTCTGATGTGTTGCATGACATTCAACTGTATTTTCTCTTGCTTTTTGAATAAATTATCATGAACTGTATTGGAAATATTTGTTTAAAATCTAACAATTATTAATACGAGTGATTTTTGTCTTAACCAAAATGATATTTTTGCTAAGTACATTTTATATAAGGTTAACAAGCATTCTCCATTGGGGAGAGGCAGAATTTTGCAACTCTTTCAACATAAATGTGTATTTCATATAACATTTTGCTTTGAATATGGAAAGCAGCAAAGAATTATGCAAGGCGGGAGGGTCTTGGTAGTTATTATTATGCCTGTGTGTTCACTGTTTCCTTTTTTCACATGTAGCTTAATTCTCTTCCTGCTCATGATCTAATGTTTTCTGAATAAGAAGTTGATGAAATCTAGAATAACTTTCAAATATCTGCTTTTCTTTTCTACATCTATATTCTATCCAAAATGATTCCTCTCTCTTACTCTAGTCTCTTCAGTTTCTTCATATGCTCCCTGTCCTCTGGCTTCTACAATTTTGTTTTTGTCAGGATTCATCCACAAACATATTCCTTTTGAACATGACTATTTGTTATACTGCCCTTTGTATTCATACTTCTCTTGATGGTAGACATCTCAATTGTATTCTTGGCTTCTTTTATGATTGAATCTCATCATGTCATTTACCACCCTTTATATTATTTGGTCAAGAGTTTTAAAAAGTTTAATATTATTTCTGCTTTAATAAATTAAACTTAAGGACCAGATCAGGATGAATTTTAGCCAGTTATAGTGTGCTAAAAATTTCTGCAACTACAAATCTGCAAGATAGGACATTCTTCAAGGTAGGTTTTTTTTTC
This sequence comes from Ophiophagus hannah, assembly GCA_000516915.1. Lineage (NCBI taxonomy): Eukaryota > Metazoa > Chordata > Lepidosauria > Squamata > Elapidae > Ophiophagus > Ophiophagus hannah. The sequence goes on along the minus strand of AZIM01005732.1, from coordinate 24,526 downwards.
TCTTAAGGATTTTTATAATGTCCAGGAGATAATGTTGAGGATAATGTCCAGGAGAGGCTGCAGGGGATAGTGAGACTCAATTCTTCATATGCCATCAAAAATGTAACTTTAATTATTGATTTGATTTGTATTCTCCCTTTATGTTCTAATGAGTACTCAATTTGCCCAACAAAATATTTTTTAAAATATTTTTTAAAAATTGCGTCCCAAGCTGGCCAACACCCACCCATTTCTGTTGGAGGCCACTGTGTTGTATTTTATATATAATTTTCTGGAAAGGCATTTATAAAGTATTTAATTTCTTGTATAACCTCTAAAAATCCCAACTTATCATTCAGTGGACTGGAATCTGAGTGTCTCTCTGTTGGGCCTCTCTGCTAGGAGATCTTCCCAAATTACACTTTGTCAGGGTATGTAATTGCCTTATCACCTACAAAGGAAGTGATGGGGGGAGGATTCGGTATGGCTAGAACTTTGGAAGAGGCTGGGAGGCTACAGTTTGGGGGTATAAATGTTTTGTGTTTGTGTGATAGATGGTGATTAAGAAAGGATACCAGTGTTCTGACCTGAATACAGGAACTGGGGATGGGAATTGGTAAGGAAAGAGAGCAGGCAGTAGTGTTGGGGTTCTGATGGGCAGGGTAGCTATGGTGAGAAACTGAAGGTAGGCCACTCTCAGGGAACACTGAGAGTGATCTCAATATCCAGCCATCAATACTTACCACTGGTATCAGGTGACAAATCCTCAAGTCATTTTGCAATCTGCCCTCATTCTGGGCTGTATCTTGGTTCTCTGATTGTAGAGATTCTCAATTATCTGGGTCACGGTTGTCCCATAGGTGCTTTTTGAAAAGGCGCAGCTGGACTTTGTCAGCTACCTTCCCAGTATGGTTGACTTCCTGTCCATTCTCTGCAGCTGTCCCCCTTTTCCTATCGCAGTGCATTGAGTACCAAACAAACAATGAATCCTGGACAACATTTTTGCATGAAAATGCACTGAATACCAAATTTGATGGGTTTTGAAGCAGTGACATACTGAAGTACCATTGTAATCTGATAGGGTCAGGGATGCTGCACTACAATACTTAGACTGCAACTTTTTACTGGTTACTAAAAGATAAAGAAGCATATCCATGTAAAAGGGTTGGAGTTCAAACCATCTGGAAGAATTTAATCATGCCTCCTCCGAGAGATTCCTGTCTAGTTTTTGTAAAACTCATGAGGCAAAAAGAAAAAAATATCCTCAGTAATGCATATTTTGTAATATACAAATTCCTTCTGCATTACTATTCTGCATTACTTCTACATTACTGTATAGAAGATGACATTGGATTTGGCACATGCTACTTTTCAGCCATAACAATTGTTTTAAAATAGTTCTAAATCTATTCAGTGATTGATTTTCCTGTGAAACACTGATAATACACAATCCCAGTTGCAAATTAATATGTTCATATAACATTTTCAACTGCCTTAACTTGTAAGGGCTGGAAAAAATCTGGCTTTTTTTGAAACTATATCATAAACTTGAACAAAAAAAAATATGTAAGGTACTGAATAATTTTTCTAGCAGCTGGAACTTTCTATGTAGTGAACAGGAAATACATCTTCAATTTCTTCAATTTCATAGCCAGAATCTGTTTCAAATAAAGATTACTTGCTGAAATTTTCTGCATAAATACAGCCTCAGAATAACTTCTATTTTCCATTTCCTTTTCATGTCTTTATGAAATATAGGCATTCTTCTCAGTACCAGAAAATGGTCTAGTTCAGTGTTATTGAGCACTATGTATTAAACAATTGGCATGGATAAATATGAGGCATCATTTTCCATTGGAGTTTCCATCCCAAGGTTACACTTTGGAATAGGATGGCATACTTTTATTTTCACTCTTGCATCATTATATCAGGAATAAGCATCCATGAGGAATCAGCGTGGACTAGGTTTTAAATAATTAGTATCTCTGAATGCATTTAGTTTATATATTTAGAAATTATTTTTGTTTCTGTGAAACCAGCATTGTCTAATGTTCCAATATTAAGTCAGTCCTGGGAATTTGAGATTCCAATCCAGAATCAATTATAGAAGCTGACTAACGTGGATTGGGTTCCCTCTGCTTCTTCCAATCTATTTTTCATGGGAGGGGTGTAGAGATGAAATTGGGGCACTACATACTTTCCTTGAGATTGTTTAGAGCTTTGAATCCAGCCTTACTTTAATAAAATGATCTCAAATAAGCGTTGTTTAGTGTGAGGGAATGTGGGCCTATAGAAGCAGAGGGGAAAGAGTTGGCCAGTTCAGAATCTGTGTGTGTTTGTGATTTTCAATTGGGCAACAGATACAGGGGAACAATTACTGAAGCAACATCATTTAAAAGGGCTAACCTACAGAATGCTGGGACACATGACTCCCATGGGAATGAAATTTGGGAAAGTTGCAGGTCTACACTTGCAGAAACCTGAGGGTTGCAGAGCACAAGAGAAAATAGAGTTGTATCCCTATCTTCTTTCCTGCCTCCCTTTGGCTGTGCACTGAATCAGTTGACAACACTGCTTGACAACAATTGAGCAACAATTGACTACATTGGAACAGAAGGCTGAAATTAGATCTCTTTAAAGGTGAGGTAAAGCAAGGCTGAAGCAGCGACTTGGATGCTTGTGAGGTAGAGGCTGGGGAAGGAGACATGGCAATCAATAGGTGAGACTTGTAAGCTTCTTTCACCATATCCTTACAAGAAATGTAATGTTAGTATTTGTGGCTTCTGCTTCTTCAGACCATCAAAAGGCTGCCATCAGTCTTGCAATTCTGAAAGCATTTCTCCTCTCCTTTTATTTCCCAGAAAACAAGAGGATTCCAAGACTTCCCAAGCCTCTTCTGTGAGTTTAGTTACCATTTGCATGATGGTTGTCTAAGCTGCAGTTCTTCCTCCTGCCTCCATGAGAGATTTGAGGCAAATAAGAAAAGTAATTTTTAAAAAGTTCAGCTGAATGCAACCGGGGCACTTGAAGCACTTTTCCTAAGGTATAGCAGAAAGGGCAAAAAATGATGGCAACAGCCTTTATTTAAGGCAATAGTTCTCAAACATTTTTCTCTCAAGTCATCTTTATATTCTTAAAAACTGATCCCCAAAGATGTTTGTTTATGTAGGTTATGTGTCAATAGGTCACTGTCTGTGTAGGTCATTGTCAATATCAGAAATTTAAACTGAGCAATTTAAAAATATTTTTGTCTTCATGGACCTTCTGAAGGGTTCTCCCTAAATCTAACCTCAAGGATCCCTAGACCATATTTTGAGATCAGCTGATCTAGGAAAACATTGACTCTGGGAGTTAATTTTGCAAAAAAACAAAAACACAGCCATTGCCTGACCTGCCTTTTGCAAAGCCATCCTGCCCCTCCCTTTCCTCTTCCTCTGGGGAAGGCCAACTGAAGATTTCTGTGGGCAAGGCAGATGTTCTGGCAGTAATTTCTGATCTCCTAATTGTCCTTTTTTGTTATGGACAGGCAGCAGTTAATGGCAATTAGGTCAAGTTTTGTTTATTAGCCATTTTCAGTCACCAGAGCTTTGCCTCTTGAGGGAGAGGCAGAATTTTTTATTTTATTTTTGAGCTATCTTGTTTCCATGGCCTGAACAAGTTTAAAAACTATTTTACTTCAGTTTGCTAACATAGTAAACTAAGTCAAAATGTGGTTTATCTAGAAAACACTAAACAGAGCAAATCACTTTTAGTAACAACCTTCTTGAAGCTTTTGGTAATGACAGTTGTGCATAACCTTCCAAAAGGCTAGTTAGTGTTAATTGTTGCCCTACAAAAGTCCAGTGCTCAACATTCAGGCTTTTATCTGTAATCTTCTGGCAGCAAACTTGTTTTCAAATAAATATTTTTGCAAAAAAGATTGACAACAAATGTTGCAGGACCTGGAAGAAAAAAAAAAGGCAACTCTTGGAAAGGACTATGGAGCAAAAATTGAAAGGAGCAGTTCCATCACCAAACAAAAACCTGCAGCTAATATTAATCTGTTAAATTTTAAAATTTGGGGGTGTATTAATCCCAGTGAGATGGAATAGGTTGCTTTGAAGAAAATACTATGTGGGCTCTGCAGTGATTATTGTTATGGGCTTATTTTTAGGAAGTAAGTAATGTAGCTTCAGCCAGCCATTTCTTTTTTAAAATCCATGTTTATAGTGCAAGTGAAGGCTTGAATGGTTTAACAACTTAATTATATGGATTATCTAGACCCATGCCAATCGGGCTTCCGACCCGGGTACAGCATGGAGAAGGCATTGGTCGAGCTGATGGATGATCTCTGGAGGGCNTTGGGAGGGTGGTGGTTCTCCTACCTCTCGGGTCGCTCATAAGCGGTGTTGGCAGGAGGGCAGATGGCCTCGAGACCTCTCACTTGTGGGGTGCCTCAGGGGTCGGTATACTCTCGCCTCTCCTGTTCAACATTTATATGAAGCCACTGGGTGAGATCATCCGAGGGTTCAGGGTGGGGTGTCATCAATATG
>AZIM01005727.1:8489-33059 GCA_000516915.1 Ophiophagus hannah | reverse complement strand
TTGCTTGTCAGAAGTTCACAAAAGATGATTACGTGACTTCAGGACATTGCAACCATCATAAATATGAACCAGTTGCCAAGCATCCAAATTTTGTTCATGTGACCNGTTGTAAGTGTGAAAAATGGTCATAAGTAATTTTTTCCAGGGACATAACTTCAGATGGTCACTAAATGAACTATAAGTTGAGGACTACCTGTAGTGTGTATGCACAGTGGTTTCCCTTTAAAAGCTAAGAGCCCCAATAGAAGTATGGGGACCCCTTCAAAACAATTGCTTGGGCTTTCCAAAAGACATGGCTGATTTCACAGTTCAGGGCTATATTTATGACCTTTACAATGCAACTCTTTGGAATACTCTGCATAGCTCTAATTTCTAGATGCTGCCAGATAATAATAATGAGATAATTTGATTACAAATAAATAATTATAAAAAGACAATTAAAATAACTTTGTGGAAGAAAAAATGAACTAGGCTAACTAAACTAGTAATTGTGATATTTTTGTTGCCTCCCAGAAATGTAGTTCTGTGTGATTGTACATTTATATTTAAAATTAAAACCAGTTTCTAATCTCTAGGAACTATGAACCTTTGCTGCTAGTAAGAATGATATAATTTTATACATCTAAAAACACAGTTGAGAAGCACATGGGGACATTATTCAATCATAGTTGCATTTATATTCAGGAAAGGCATTTTTTTAAAAAAAGCGTATGGCACATGTTAGCCAGGGATCACCGAGGTGGCTGGCTGCCTCTGTGAAAGGAATATTTTTGGGAGGTGTTACTTTTACCCGCAGGACACCTGAACGCCAGTAGGCAATCGGGGGGCGTGGGGGGGGGCTTCTTTCTTGTCCCTACATGGTTTATTCGCTCACAGGAATCAAGCCACCAACCTCAGCAGTGCGCATGCCCAGCATCTTGCCACGTGAGCCACTGCGGCCCCCAGGAAAGGCATATTACACATTCACTACCTGTGGTTCTGCTATATATCAGAGGTCCTTGATGGCCTATTCTTGAAATAGTAATACACTGTCCCAAAATTTAAAAGAAAACCCCTTAGGATTGGGGAAGAATTGTTTTACCTGAGTCATAAAGTACTTCAAATTCTTTATAATTGAGAATAAGTATCAAGTTTGACCTGTGTTTATTTCAGTAACTACACTTACATGTTGAAATATAGCCTGTTCTTTCTTAGTCTGTTTATCGTAAAACCTTGAAATAATTTTGTTTATTTTGAATGTATTTTCATGGTCTTTGTGCATCACATATGAGTTTGAGCATCACATTTGCATTTGTATAGACCAGTGGTGGCTAACCTTTTTTGACTCCCGTGCCAATAATTGTACGCGCACTTGCTTGCGTGCGCTCACATGCCAGCACCCAGAAGGCAATTCGTGCTGCCCCCCCACTCCCCCTACACATGCGCACACGACCCCCCTCGTGCGCAGTTTGTCTGCGCATGCATGATTTCCCCCTCATGCGCCACACATCTTTGCGCATGCACGTGCGATTCTTCCTTGCACGTCTGCGCATGTGCATGTGATTCCTCCCTCATACATCACACGTCTGCGCATGTGCGTGCGATCCCTTCGCACGCAGCGCATCCCTGCACATGCTCACGTGTCTCCCACACATCCCCCTCCACCCCCTGCGCATGCACGCCAGATACCCGTCAATCGGCTGTCGGGCGTTGGCACGTCTTCCGGGTAACCTCTTGCGTGCCGGAGAAATGGTTCTGCGTACCACTTCCAGCACGCGTGGCATAGGTTTGCCAGCACGGGTATAGACCCTCATTGAAAAAGTTCTAGAGCTGAATTTTTGATAGATACCACCAATCACATTATTTACAGTCCATTCAGTAAACCTGACTCGAATTACTGATTTCTGTGGTTTTATTCTTTTTTCCCTGTTCATATTTCATACTTTGAACTATCTTTTTGGTAATTATGGCTCTTTGAGTAGTCATCTGTATTCATTGAATCCATTCTTCAGTCCTGCTACATGTGCTCCACAGACCATTGCAGTTGTCATCGTAAAATGAACAGGACCACACCTTTTAGAATGCGAGAGAGAAGGGCATCTCTCTCAAATACAAAAAAACCCTACCTGAACAGTTCAAAAGAAGTTTTGTGCAAAATCATTGGCATTTATGCCATCCATTTATAGCTGTAAACTTTTATTATTATCATTCAGCAAAACTATACATAGAATTGCTTAATTTAAAATTTAAAATCTTATCTGCATTTGCATCTCACAATTATATGATTTAATCACTTTTCAGTAGACTTTGACATAAATAAATGAATTTGTTTTGTTGAGCAAATTAATATGGAAATTTTGTTATGATGTTTCAGTTATTTGGTGGTCTGATTATATTTAATTTGACAATGAGCATTAGTATTTGTAAGTTTTCAAAATTATTTCCATAACTTCTTGCACTTTATCATTTTCTTTTTCCTTCAACACACTACAAAATGTGTATTTTTTCTGACTCATTGTCTTATGCTACAAATGGTTATGTCTTGTTCTTTTCTGATTCACTTTCTGTCTTTGTTCTCTCCACTGATACTTTCTTTTTGTCTCTTGATCTGACTGTTTTGTCTACTTTTGTGTAGTGCTTTCCTGACTGTGTAAATAAAGAAGGCTACCAAACTCCTACATTTTCCCTAATTGTCTTAAAGGTTCCATCTACAAGCCTTTTTAGGAATCATTATTCCAAACAATCAAGAAATTACCCTATTGTCTGCAATCAATTTATTAGAAAAGGACATAAATATACTTTCTCCCTTCAGTTATATTAGATAATAGCTGGAATGCTATATATTCCAACATTATAGGAATATAATCAGTGACATATAAAGGGCTAGGCAAATAAAATGGATATCTGTCTATGGAGGAGCTGTAAGTGGGAATTGTACTACCTCTTACATCTGCCTCTTCAAAATTATTTATCTTTACTTGTATTCTTAGTGTCAAGAATCGACTATCAGTTAATTAGTACTTCTAATAAAGAAATATGACCTATATTCACTATGTTGTATGATACCATATTTTTGTACTAACATCTAAAATCTTTAGATAAAATTGCATAGGTGAAATAAGCTAATATGTACATGCATGAGCATTTCATGGGGATGGGGGACTCCATAGGAATTGTGGAATAATTATTAACAAGTATTTTCTTTCTGTATAAATTATCTTTGGTACAATGGCTTAAACTGTTCTGTTCTGAAATTTATTAAAAAGTTTAGATGTCTTGCTTCAATTCCTTTTGATAAAATATCAGCAAAATCATGGATTAGAATGCTATCAGTGTCTATTAGTCCTGATAGCTCTAAATTACCTTTATTATTACAGACAGTATGCTTTTAAGCCAAATACAGAATTCTACAAATGAAAAGGTCCTTTTTATGTTTCGTTCTTAAAGAGATTTTTTTAAAGTGGTGTGATATGATGGAAACAGAATGCTGGGCTAGTAATCCTTCTATCATATGTTGCAGGATTCTGGCAGCTGTCTGTTAGAGATTCTTTAATTCTCTGAACTGGGGATAATATTTGGTGGCCTAGATGTCTTCTTCCAACACAATGAATCTATATTTTTGTGCTTCAGTTCAGAGTTTTAATATTTTACTTAAGAGTAGATAATTAATACTATTTTTATAATTCTTTTATTCAACTGGAAAAGTCCGTTAATTCTTGTGCAGGAAAGTATGAGGTAATACTGCCGTGTTTAAATTTGGGCATGGAATGTAGATTAGAGACACATACAAAGAATTTGAGCTTCGATAGTAATCCCTATTTTGTTCAGCAGACAAGCTCATGGACGAAGGACATCTTTCCCGAACGGATGAAACAAAGATACTGAAAGGTCAGACTTATTACAATATTTGTGTTTTGAAATATATATTTTATCTTCAGACCTAGACATTGGACATTTATTTCATGTCAGGGAGACATATTTTAAGAATTATGATAGACAAAATATTTAACTACTTATTGCATAAGGGGGTTCCAAATAAAATATATTTTAAAATGTGAGCTTTAGATTTGAGTGAAGAAAAGTTTGAAGCAGACATTTTTTGCTTTGGGTTATTATTTTTTTAATTTAATGTTTGCAATATAGAATTAATCTAGTTTAAAACACTTGCCTATTACGTATTGTAGTGAATTATATAATATTCTCATGTCTATTCAGTAAATACCAGTGATTGAATATTAGCTTGTTGTGGATTAAATATTCCATTTTTTAAGCTTTTGATTTTGTCAGATTTATTGCCTGTCAATTCTAGAAAATTAAAGTTCAGATCCTGCCGGCATCTGCTCTCCTGTTTTTTTGCAAAGTGCAGGGAGCATGCCATATTTGGAAAAGAATGCAGACAATAAATACAAGTGTAATTTAATGCTTACATGCTAGTATTATCTTGCAGAATGTTGAACTATTTTGCATTAATATGTAATGTATTCTACTCTGAAAATAATTCAGTAATGAAATTATTAAATTTTATTGTATCCTATAGTTTATAAGACTATCCTAGAGAGAATAATATTATAAAGTGTAGAACAGAATAAAGTACTGTATTGTATATTATGAACATAATTCTTGATAGATATTAAATTATATCTATCATTTATTACATTATAACTAATAAATATATGAAATTTAAAAGAAATTGCTTTAGATTAGTAGGCAAAACTTATTTTAAAATATAAATACATTAGATGCCAGATCTCTTTCCTGAAAAAGAATTAGAAAATTATCAGTGATGAGAAATTTCTCTATTCAAAACCTTGAAGATAAGTGGTGGACAGTGGACAAACTGACCTTGTAAGAGAGATTGCTGCTCTCTTAAGTTTAATATTGATAATTGAATTGAGGACTGAATCATCTTATACTAGTTATAGTTATCACATTGATATGGTTTATCAAGGGATAGTGTTCTAGTATTTATTAAATTTTTGGGTTCATTCTTGACTCTTTCTTTGAGCTTGTATAGACTTCAACTTCCTATAAAATATTTTGTGGGTTGTAACTGAGATCTAGAATCAAGCTCAAAATTTTGAAAATTGAATCCTAAATCTGTACTAGGTTAACAATGCAGAATTCAAATAATTTAAACAAATATAATTATCTTTTTAACATATTTACTACTGTGTGCATTGCTGGCTACAAAAAATTATGCGATCAGGATTGTAAATCCTGTAAATTAAAATTAGAAAGAGGTTTTGAAAATGTGAAAGAAAATTAGAGTTGTGTGATTCACTGTTTTTCATGCCTTTGACTTAAATGACTCATCACTAGTGTATACTGAGAGACCAGTTGTTCCTTTTATTTCCATATAAGGAAGTATCAGTTACCCAACTACATGTAACACATTTAAATTAGAATGTTCAAATTAGTGGGCAAGCAAGGTGCATTTTTGGTTATTTTGAACTTGTTTGCAGTAAAATAACTTCATACAAAAACGGTATTTAAGAGTGTTAGGACCTACCCCTATTTTAATTACAATTTATTGTGTTAAAAAAATCTAAGGTTGTTTATAGTCCCCAAACAAAACAAAGTAAATAAGTACAATTTGGAAAAAAAAACACAGAATAAAGAGTAAAAGCAATTTAAAACACCAGATAAATGAGAAACAGTAATGTTGCATATTGGGCCTTTTCAAAAACTATTAAAATATAAAGAGAAGATGGGTTAATATTTGAAAGGTAGTCAAGCCAAGTGCAAAGGAAGAATTTAAACAATTATAGTGTCATAATTAAAAATTCTCTGTAGCAATTGTCCAATTAATTCCAGAAGTAAAGGAACCAAGAGGAAGGTTTATGAGCCCACAGAAGTTAGCATGGGGAAAAATCATTTATATTTTCCAGAACAGAGCACAAGCTATTCAGAGTTTTAAAAGCGCTAGTTAGAAATTAGAAAATACTTGGCTTTAAATTAAAGCTAAGGATTGCTTAAAAGAATTCATATGCTCAATACTAGAGAAGCGATATTTCACATTATTCACAGCTAAATATTTTAAATAGTTTGTTTTGTGAGCATGGCCATTAATTTTCTAGCTGTCATAAAAAGATTTCTTTCTTTATGACTGTAGGACTCATACAGTGAAAGTGTAATATTTGCAAATTACCATGTTTTGCCAGATCTTGTCAAAATAATTCTCTTCAGTATTCATTGGTTTTCTGCCAGTTCTATCTTTAATGTCAGTATGTGCATTTTTGAAATTTTGATATGTGTTTTGGAGGGGATAGATATAAGTGTTTCACTTGGGAGGAGGAAAACCCAGGTTCTAATCCTATCTCAAAAGCTTACTGGTCCACTTTGAGTTTCCCTCTCAATCCAAGCCATTTCAGACATGGGAGGAGGCAGTACAAGGTACAATTTCTTGGGCTCCTATACAAAAGGCACGATAAAAATCTAATAAATATATTGGGGAGCTTTTAATACAGTAAAGGATTTTCAGGGGAAAATATTTGTAGCTATGAAAAAAATAGGAACAGAAGAGCTATTTCAATAAGTTATCCATTATGCCTAAAATGAATTATTCTGTAAATGGCAGATTATAGCTATTCTCTGCAAAAGTACTATAGTGAAGTTAGATTTTGAATGCTTTGTGTTTAATATGTTAGTAGACACTTCACTGCTATTTGATTCTGTCTTGTTGTTTCAACATGGCATATAATTGATGTGAAGCTTTTGTGATAGAATTCATTATAAGAAAAAATAAGTTTGCTGAACACCATTATGGAACATTAAATATTTTCCTAATCAAATTCCCTTTCTCTTTACTGATATCTGGTCAATTGTAATGACTTCTTTAAATCTTAAAACTTGTAGATGAATCAGAGGATATAGTTAATAGCTCACCAAGAAACTAATGGAGAAAGAATATATTTCCTATCAGTGTCTTTTTAAAGCATTTCATTTTAATTGCTATGTTATTTGAAACATGGTATTACACGTAATGCATCAACTTATTGTTACTTTATCCACTTAAGTGCTACAAAGCAGCATTTATTCCTAATTGTAGCTCTTTTCTTTTCAAGTTACAATATAGACACTGTTTTAAAATCCCTTTTCTTTGTCCTACTTTCTTGATTTATACTCAGAATTAGTAAACAAAACAACTAATTTCTCAGTGGGTTTCAGCTGGCCAAAGTACAAGTTTCAGACACAAGGCTAAGCAACGAATGAACCAACTTCATCCTGCATGGGCTTGTTTAATATTAAATGTATGTTTTGAAAACATTTAATCCAGTTTGAACAGGAATTTAATCTACTTGTTAGAATTAATGCTGGAAGTACAGTACGTATATAGTTACACATTTATTTGAATGGCATTAGTGTTTATATTTTACAGAAAATCAGGCAAAAGCTAAAGAAGCTGAGCTTTCAGATACATTGAGCCCAAGCAAAGAGAAAAGCAGTGACGACACTACAGGTATGGTTGGGGCATATCTTCCTGTGAACTTGGATTACAGTGACAATTTGTAATAAGGCTTTTTTGAAAAAGCAAAATTTTAAAAAGTCATTTAAAACAGCTTCTTAATTTTCTAATCCAGGTGAATTTTTATATTTTTGCCCTATGCTGAGTTTCTAATTGATTTAAAATTCTAAATTCTAAAAATAAATTCACATTTATTCTAAATTCTAAAATAATTTCACATTTTTAGATGCTCAGATGGATGATCATGAATTAAATGAACCTATTGCTAAAGTTGCTCTCTTAAAAGGTAAATCATTATTTTCTTAATATTTGATATATTTCAATTAGCAAATAAATTAATATTGGAATTGATATTAGTTGGAAACATGGATTGAAAATTTAATTTTCTCTGTGATTTGCTTTTGATCACTGTTGCTAAAGCACAAACTGATACTTTATCTATATATGAAATGTAGGTAGAATCCAAAACAAAACAAATTAATTTCAGTGCACCTTATCCTCTAATTTTAATTTGGGCATGAAGCATTATTTTTCTTTAATATATTGAGTCCTTAGGGCAGTAGGTTTCATTATTCTCACCTCTCATGAATGAAGATTGCTGTGTCAAAAATGATAACTTTCAGTCCAAAGTCTTTTTTGTCCCTTTAAAAGCAATTAACAGTATTTCATTCTTGAATAATAAACTATGACGAAGTCTGAAATGAAATATCAGGGGTACTAGAAATATTCTTAAATATATGTATGAAAAACTGTATTTAAAACCTTAAGGCTGCTAAGGTTAGAATTAGCAACCTGTTTCTGTCAATGTATATTTTACAACTTCTTGCATGGCTTGGGTATATAGATACTTGTCTTATTTGTCTCCTAACCATTCCCTAATTCATAATGTATAGTTAACTAATTTTATCTGATTCCTATTACTTCACAAAGTAATAGAAATTAAGCTACTGACAAAAATAATGCTTTAAAGAAAAATGTTTTTTTAGCAGATGAATTGCAGGGCGCACAATCAGAAACAGAGACTAAACAGGAAATTCAGCAGCTGCACCATGAACTGATTGAAGCCCAAGAGCTAGCTAGGACCAGTAAACAAAAATGCTTTGAATTGCAAGGTGAGATGAAGAGTCCTTTGAGATGTAGAATTCCCAGGAAAACATTATATCCCAATACAGTGATTGAAGAAGGCATTTAAGTCTGTGATCTGTACCTTTTTAATCTAGATGCCTGGTATATTGATTATACCATATTTTTAGCCAAGGGGGGAAAAGCTGCTATTTTATCAGCACTTAATTGGGAATAAGAACTCAGCAGAACTTAATTCAGAATAGATATGTATAGTAGAACCTTTTGATTTAAGTTTTCAATAAATATTTAGCTTAAGCAATTAAAATGAAATCAGTCATTTTCTTTGTAGTCAGTTTTTCTTCAAAGTAAAATGATATCATGAATGTATTAAAAAGTGCATGATATTTTAAACAATTTTAGATGAAGTTTATTAACTAGCACAGTAATAATTTAAAAATGGTAATTTACTTACATTGGTTATGACAAAATTTAATGACATACTAAACAAAGTAATCTTTTTAAAAACTAATGCCTAATATATACTGTAAAATTGATAATGAAAGTCATAATAAATTGGTATGCTGAGTATTTTTATAATACCTACAGCTCTGTTGGAAGAAGAGAGAAAAGCATATCGATTGCAAGTTGAAGAATCCACCAAACAAATCCAAGTTCTCCAAGGTAAAAAAAAAGAATCTTCAAAAATATAATAGAAAAATGGACATGTTGTCATTGAAAAGAACAGAAACTGTAATAATTTTCCATACAAAATTCTTTTTGTAGAATGAAATGTCTGTTAAAATGGTTTATAAAGTTAACTACTGTCTGTGACAGGACATAAAAATGTTGTGAGATGGATAACAAAATAAATAAATGAATAAATATTTAAATGAACAGGATTACTTTTTAAAGATTATTTAAATGAATGTGCTATTATTGGAGAGATGCTCTAAAAATCTGCCTTATCAATGTTAGTTGTGCATGACGTTTACCAATCCATATTATGTGATTATTTATTGCAAATGCTTCTGTGGAAGTTTAGTCATGTAACTTAAGTGGTTTACAGTAAAACAAAGAATATTTATAGTGTATTGCATCATTTCAAACCAAGCAGCCAGATCCAAGCTAACTCGGTATCTCTCTCATTCATACTTCAGTCCTAGAGAGCACATTTAAAAATCTGTGTTTCTAAAAACTTTCTGAATACAGTACTACAACAGAGGATTCAGTTCTTATATCTGATAGGGAATTTCAGAGGAGGAATCATACTCATCCTGCATAGTGACATTGACATTGTTTTGAGATTAGCCATAATTTCCTTAGACATTGTCCAAGACAAAGCTTGATATTAACTTTTATTGCATACTAGGAGAAAGCCATTATAAATAGTTGATTGATTTCTGTTAGATGACACTAGAGTCCATTTAAGCTATTTTTCTTAGTAGGTTTCTGGTTTATTTTGTTTTGCACTTTTTACTCTTAGACCATTTAAGAGTAAATATGAAACTGATTAATCTTTAAAAAATATTGCACTATAAGAACATTGTTAGGTTTCTGGTCTTGTTCAAAATTTTTCATTTTCATAATTGTCTAAGGCCCTTTTAGATATGCTGTCATCATAATAATGTTGAGTGTACATCTTTCTTACTATAATTCTTATAAAAAAAATGAGGCCTGCTGAAGTGAACACTTAAACTTTCTCTTTTAATTAGGTTTGTACTATTCCTATTCATGGTCAGTAAACTTTGGGAAGACTTTATGTAGAGTTTCATTATTACCTTACTTTGCACTCTGAATGAGAGAAAAAATAAGTAGGACTACTATTGGTCCTCTCTTTCATAGTTATATCCATTTTTATCAATACATTTTTATAACAAGAAAAAATAAAATACATAACTGCCTTGAGACTCTTTATTCTCAATAGATTGTAGTTTAAGAACAATGAAATAAATTAAAAATATATGATTTTGCTCTCCTTAAGTAGCAGCTGCTCATTTACTTTATTAATTACAGATAAACTGCAGGAGATTGGTTGCTGTGGGAGCAAACAAAAGTACTATTTAAATAAATAAACATAGCTATAAAAGAAGGAAGGTTTGCAACAGCTGCTATGGCTTTCTTGAAATGCAGGGCAAGGTTATACTATACGTATCCGAGCCAACTTCAACCATACTGTCTTTCCAGTGCACTCTTATTATCTCTTGCCATTTACCAGAATTTTGAGAAGCTAGATTAACTTCCTTTTTGCCTATATTGTCTAGGAGTATATTTGTATAATAAAATAGATTCCAAGAAGCAGATCTAAATTTAGAGGCGTATTGTGATAAATGTATAAACTTAAGGTGATGGTAAACCTCAAAAATCAACTCAAAAAGTGCCTCCTATATTGATATTTTTGAAATTTTGTCTAAATATTTCAAATATAACAATGAGGTACTCATAAACTTCTGTAAAATTTATGCTACAATATCGTAATATAATGTGAGCAGTTTTTAATCTTACACAGTAGTATTACTTTCATAGAAATACTTTACAGTTATATTTGAATAATATGAATTTATGTACTTACAATTTTAAGATGAGATAATTTCTAATAAATGTTTATAGCTCAGTTGCATCGATTACAAAAGGATATTGAACGTCTTCATGAAGAAAAGGAAAATGTGATTTCCAGTACACGGAATGAATTGTTGAGCGCTCAGAATGAGATCCTGTTGTTGCAAGATGTGGCAGAAAAGGCCGCATCAGAAAGGGACACAGATGTCACTGTTTTACAAGAAGAGCTTCAAAAAGTAAGAGCTGAGGTTGAACAATGGCGCAAAGAGGCTTCCAAATATGAAAAAGAAATTGTCAGTCTGCAAGCCAGTTTTCAGCTACGATGTCAGCAGTATGAGAATCAGCAGAGAGAGGAAGCCACCCATTTGCAAGGTATACACAACTGTCTTAACAATAATTTATATAAAAGTGGATTTTGGGGTTACATTGTTTTTTCATTAAAAAAATTAGGTTAATTACAGAAATTGAGATAGAGTAAATAAATATTTGAATTTTAGTTACATCATCGTAAAGACAGTAGTGGGCTTGATGAACTTTAAAGCAAATCACAAGTTTTGGAAATGAAACTCGGTCCAAAATTAAAATCTCTAGTGCATTTTGGTAGGCCAGAGTCAGTGTAATTCAGAAGTACAGCCATTCCATAAAAGTATCCGAACCAAAACAAATAAAATATTGTACATTTTAATAATCTCATGTAAAGTTATAGAACAATAGAAAAAGTTTTTAATTCTAGTTTTCAAATGATCTGTTCATTGTATTATGATGGTGTTTTCTAAAAGTTCATTATTTCAGTCAAATTATTTATTTATTACATTGTAAGACTCTGTCAGGATCTTTTCATGCCCTTTTTTGAATAAAATCAGTTCAGATTGATATTATGGAAGAACAAACAGTGATTAATTAAAAAATGTATTGGTGCTTCTTCAGACTGTGTGAAAGGTTTCAAATAAGGATGTACAAAATTTACTAATTCTCCAGATTGTTCCTTAGAAGTATGCCAGAACTATTCTGGACCAATGTTGTTCTGAAAGTAGTTTGGTGGCTTCTGGAAACAAATTCTTTGGAAAAGAAGCAATTTGATATGTTTTGGATATGGCATTCTGTACAAAATAGACCTATTTTGGGCTGAATTACCCATGAAATATCTGGAACCATTTTTCATTTTTAGGATTTAATTCTGGAAATTGCTAAGCCTCCAGATCCAAAGGAGAAACAGAAAGTTCCAGAATTCTCCAGACTGTTCATTGCCAAATCAATGGGCTTTACACATTACTAATTTAAAGTTGTTATGTTTTAAAAAAGCGTACCCCACAAAACGCTGATGTGTCATAGTGAAAAACCAGTTTTTAATCCCAGGCATGTACATTCAGATATAATTGGCAATAATAAGTCTTTTAAAATAATTACTTATTAGCTAGCTTCAAGAATATTATAGCACTCTTTGCTTTGTAGGTGAGCTTGAAAAGTTAAGAAAAAAGTGGGCTGTTCTTGAATCTGAATGTCTCTCATTAAAGAAGGAGAATTCTTTGCTTGCATGCGAACTTCAGCAACAGGAGAAGGAGCTGCATAAGTAAGTGCCACTGAATCAAACGGGAAAAGGCCAAAGGTGTTAGATTTAAAACAATGTGTCCTGCGTTAGGGGTTAGTTCTTATAGATTTATTTCTATTTCTTGGGAATGCTACAGTTTCTCTAAATCTTTCCTCTTATTCAATTGAGCTGTTTTAGCTACAATTCTCTTCCTACTCATCCACCTCAATGAGCTAATAAAAAGAAGTATAATTATGTAGGAACAATAAGCCTTCTATGCTGGGAAATACATAGATGGTACCCATATCATTCACATCATTTTATATAAGCTTTGCTTTATTTAATATTATGAAAATAAGCCTCCCAGGCTCACTCATTTTCCTTCTATTTTCTTCCAATATAATTAACATTTTAAGCTAAGGTTATTTTTGCCTTTATTGTTAACAACAAATGAACTTTATAAGCTTTAGACTTTAAATGTTGGGATCTGCTTGGTTGGGTTTTGGATATAAGCTGATTGGAAAATATTTGCTTATGCTGTTGCTGCAATCCAATACATGAACATAGTAGCCTGTCCATCAGAACTTTAATTATAAGGATATGCAATAGAATAACAAAGAGCATACATTCACAATGCATTAGTTTAAAATCCTTATTTCTAAATATGAAGTTTTGTGATTTTTTTTACTTCCTTTTATAGCTCTCAGCAACAGAGTTTAGCACTTAACAGTGATCTGAGTGTTCTGGAGGTAAGCCGAAAGGAACTTGAAAATAAAATGGGTTCTTTAAAAGAAGAACATCAACGTGATGCAACTACTCTAAAAACACTTCTTAATGAGGCAGAAAATCAAGCTAAGGATGCTCAGAATGAGGTAAGCTTCAAACATACATGGATGTTTGCATTTCTTTAAAGAGGCCTAGAATTAGGATACTATTTTGTTCTCCTAACATTGGCCCTTTTATTGGATAAATTTGAATGAAGTAGCTTAATGAAATGGGTATCAGACCACACTCTCTTCTCCCCTTCTAGTACTTCTTTGAGCAAGAGATTTGAAACTTTTGTTTCAATATTCAGTTAAACAGAATTGCTCATTTCATTAAATAGGAATATAGCTAGTGCCTGGGTTATTCAGGGCAGTAAACTATGCACCATTTCAAAAATGATACCATTCTATTTTATATAAAAAGGTTAGACATAAAGCATGGGTGTCTGCATTAAATATATTAAACAACTGAGGTGGAATCACGTATTCATGGTCATTCTTGCTTCACTAAGTGTTTAATATATTTTTAAATGTGTTTTACTTTTATCATATACTGGTCTTAATTCTTTCAGAAACTCAACTTTCCATTTGTGCAAAACATTCTGTAATTCAGTCCTTTTAACTTCGTAATATACTTTATCAAAAATTAACTAAACTTCCCATTCAAATTACAGCAGGGGCATGTTGCAGTGTCAAGAGAACCTAAACTAGCACATTGGTGCAGGGTTGTAATCATATCATTAACTACCCAGAAATACTTTGGAAAAGGAGATGGGCAGCATATAATTTTAATTAATAAATAATGTATTAATATTCTAATCAAGTTGATTTTTAAAAATATTTTGCATGTTCAGTTGGTAGTATGCCAGTAAAGAATATATATAGATAGAGATAATAGTAACTCTTTCAGACACTTAATTAGCTTTGCACATCTTAAACAAACGCTTTTGGCAAGATCTGTATTTTAAAGCGATTCAATTAATATTACTGAATTTTTTCCTCTTACTGAGTTATCTTAAAAATAAACAATCAAATTTGAAATTAAGGTTTATAGTTCTGGACAGTTAATTTATAGATAACAGTTCTGGTCAATTAGGGAAATTATAGATCAAATTATAGATTTGGTCAGTTAGTAGAATTATAGTAATATTATATTCACTTGAGGTATATTTAAGTGATCAGTTTTATTTGAGAAATTAATTCATGGCAAATCTCTGGTCTGTATTCCTGCTTTTCTAACAGTTAGTGATGTCATCACTTTTTAATTACTTGATTGAAAAAATATAAGACATACTTCTGGTCAAGTAAATGCTTTTATTGTCTTTTATCATATTAACAATAACATAATAATTAATTTATATGCTCTCCAACTCACAGCAACTCTAAAAACAGGATAATAGTTCTTATTCACTGGCAAATCAGTTCTCTTCCTAAAGGCTATTGAGCATGCATTCTTAAATTTGCCTTTATCTGGACTCTTCTTCTAACATATACTTACCTGTAAAACATGTGACAGATAGAAAATTTATTTCAGTCATTGACCAATAAAAGTACATTCAACAAAATTATCCCTAACAAGGTAGCAAAACTTTGCTAGTTTTAGAGAAATAAATTTTTGTTCATTGTTTAACAGATAGTGCAGATAAAAAATTATCAGAATGGTTTGCGTATCACAAGGGCATTAACGGGATTCATATGGAGTTTTCCTATATTTTCCTTCTAGGATAACTATGAGGAGAGCATTAAATTAAGGTAAAGTTAAGGCTCT
Organism: Ophiophagus hannah; assembly: GCA_000516915.1. Classification (NCBI taxonomy): domain Eukaryota; kingdom Metazoa; phylum Chordata; class Lepidosauria; order Squamata; family Elapidae; genus Ophiophagus; species Ophiophagus hannah. The sequence continues at coordinate 17,934 of AZIM01005727.1, read as the reverse complement.
CCTAAATTTGGGAACTGTGATATTATGTGAAACTAGTTTAGGCACTAAAATTTGGTAATTTCAATTCTATTAAGAGAAAAATCATCCATTTCTATTTGATGTTCTATATTTAAATCTAAACCTTCTACATTTTTGCTTTAGTAATGATACAGCTTAATCTGATTCTGAGCTTAAGACGGCGTCACTTGAGAAACCATAGAGGCTGAATTTCTTTCGCTATTTCCTAGGAAGATTTGTAGTTCTACCAATATTAGATGTATCAGTCCATTAAGTTTGTATAAAGCATGTGAACATCTAAATTCATATTCCAAATCCTTATATTATAATAGAGAGTAATAATTTGTTAAAGAATTAAAAAATTATCCAGAAGTTATTTTTGCTTTTGCTTTTTTAATTTCCTTTAGTACGAAAAGACACAGACCATGCTTTCAGAGCTGAGGTTAAAATTTGAAATTACTGAGCAGGAAAAGCAATCAGTCACGGATGAACTTAAACAGTGTAGAGAGAACCTGAAGCTACTTCAAGAAAAAGGAAATAATGTAAGTCAATAAAGATTGTGTATGCCAGATTTTATTTAATTTCAACTGTGACAATGTTTGGACAAGATATATATGAAAGCAGTTAGTTCATATTTTCCTGGCTATAGATGATAAGAGCATTAAGGAAGTAATTTTAATTTGTTTATTATCCAAAAATTGAATATTTTTTCCAGATCCAGTTGGAAGGCTCCAAACATTGATTTTCTTTCCTAATCCCCTTCCCCCACTATTTTCTCTCTCCTGAATATAATCTGCATTACAGCACCCATTTTGCAGGTGCAAAGAAATGTTTTACATTGAATAAGGATGGAATTAAATAAATGGAGACACAAAAACTAAGAAAGATGCTGATTGGGATGATCTCATTCACCTTCAAGATTGTCCTTCTAAACTTTTAATTCTGAGGCTTGAAAAACATGCTTTTTCTTAGGCATGGCTTAAGTAGCCTCTGATTTTCGTTCTTTTTTACATTAACAATTTGGCTAATGGTGACATCGCATTTTGTATAAATATTGTAATAATATTGACATCTGAACTATCTTGCTAATATTGAAAGCCACAGAACTTGAATTTCCAAAAAAAAGTTAGTTTTTAAAAATCATTTTAAATTAACCCAGGTAGGTATACGAGATTTTAGTTCAAGTCATATCAAGATTTCACTACGAAAAAAATACAGATTTATTTATTTATTTGTGTTTGTTTATCAATCAAGCTTCTTACCTATTCATCTCCCTCATAGAGGGCTCTGGGCAATGTATAATTTAATCAATACAATAAAACATCCATATTCTAGGCTGCTATTGATCCTAGTATATCCTAGGATCAATAGATAACCCTAATAAGCTTGCACTTTTGGTAAAGCAACCAATTTGCTCTTTTGTATCTTGAAAAAATACTTCATATATTATTCTACAAAAAAGCATTTTCAAAGTTCTGATTATACAAAGAGAATTTGTGATCCTGTATAGGATCACAAATTCAAACATGTTTGTATGTTCTTTAAAACAGATAAATGTTTACTAAAATGATTGTTAACTCCTACTGGGAACAGTCTCAAAATAGTTTGAAAATTAAACATTTAAAAATTATATGATCCATTGTATCATAAACCAGGTGGGGTTTTTTCAGCAAAATTGGAATTTTGAAAGGATATGATAGGTGGTTTACAGAATGACTGATTATTTCAGCCACACGTTTAAGTAAATGTAGGTAATATAAACAACAGTACTGTGGAATTTTACAGGATTGCACATGTTGTGCATGCTATACCTGTACGTACCTCTTTGAAGAAGTTGCATCTTTTCCTGGACTTGTAAGTTAGCTTCACAAATATAGCAAAATGCATATATAAGCTAAGATTCAGGTAGAAGTTTGAAAGACAGGGTATGCTTCTTATCTCAGAAATGCATATGTAAGCTAAGAAAGCTCTTACAAGATGCAGGTAGAGGTTTGAAAGACGGGTATGTTCCTTAACTCAAATATGTATTTTTCTAAGATTGAGGGGCTATCCAGTGAGCTCAGGAAAAGTTGCAGTTATTTTTAAGGAGACCAAACTGATGCTGTGTGCATGCCTATACCCATTCCAAAACGTTGCATATACCTAGTCATAAGTGTATTTCATTCAGTAAATATTTTTGTGCAAACCACATCTTGTTGCCAAAATACTTTCATTAATTAAGTTGTGGGCAATATTCTTTTCTTAATTGATCTACTGCCTGATACAGGTCTTGCAGCTTTAATTTTATCATCCATAATTTCCATTTACTTGTCTATTGTTCTGATAAGAAATGGATGCAATTATGTAAATAGAACATTTTTAGGAAACTACTACTAATACATTAACAAGATTGGATTATTAGGTCATAAGAATCTCTAAATGTGGGATTAGAATTTGGCCCCCCAGTAAATATGAAGCACAGATAGCACAGAAGTAAAATATACAGTTGTTGTTTTGTACCTTTGATTCTCTTATGGTTCGGAGTGCATTTTCTTTAGGACCGTTAATATTCATTGCTGACAAAATAATGCAGTGTATACTATAGTATAGCATATTTTTCACTGCCTGAATGCTATATTTTTTCCAATTCTCTTGATATAAAGCAAACTATCCCATTATATTTTTAATTATCGTAGTTGAAAAATCTAAGAATCTAACCAGTAAGATTCTAGTTAGTATTAGATACCATTCAAAAAAAAAAAACAGAAGAAAGCAATGGCAAACTACTTCTGTATTGTTTATAGGATAATAGACATGGATATGTCTCTATAGTCAGCCAACGATTGAACTTGACTTAGAAAGTCTTTGCTTTTTTATTTTAGAGAACATAATGAGAAACTATATCAATGAGGCTCATGATAACAGTTGCTGACTCAGAAGTAAACCTTGGGGTGCAGTTGTTTCACCTGTTGCTGCAACCCCATCATTTTGAGTAATTAGTTGCTATTTTAAAATCAGATATAGATGTTAACAGTATTTTAGATTCAGACAGTAATATACAAAATGAAATAATATTGCTAGTGAAAATGATGTGAATATGCTTGTTATTCTTTTCCCTGTTGAAAAGTATTGTGCATAAGTTAGTGTTTAGTCCACAAAAAGTGTTGTCAAAATTGTAATTACACAGTGAGGCATCATTTTGAAGAACACATATAACTATACAAAATCAGATATGTTTGTGTGCTCTTTACAGTGGATATTGTTTTCCATTGGAGATACTTTTTTTTCATGGAAATGATGTTTATGTAAAAAAGTATTTAAGTGACCGCCACCAATGATTTGGCTACAGGATTTGCATTTTATTATAAATTGGTGAAGAGAAAGAGATGTTTGAGGAAAAGTACTTTATGGACTGAGTTCTGGATCAGTATTTGAAGTTCTAGATTGAGTACGGGTGAAACTCTGGTGTTTGTTGTACATGTAAAATGTACTGGACTCTATCATTTGGTGAAGCCTTCCAACCTAGCCTCCTCAAAATATGTTGGACTTGTTGGGTAGTGAGATAGAAAGTCCATCATTTCTGAAGGGAGATAGTCATCTAGCCAGTTGAAGAAGGCTGCTGTAGCAAATTTCTTGTGACAAGAAAATAATGTTTCATTTTTCATTATCCATGTTTATTCTGTACAGTGGTGTACTAACTTTGTATGCCAAAGTAGTTGTGTCTTGTTGGATGTCTTTATGTTTCAGTTGAAACAAGAATTGATCTTTGAACTATCCCCCTATCTAAATCATCTTTACCTTATTGATTTTTTATAGCACAAAATGATCTTAATATCCCTTCCCTTCCCTTTAGCCTTCCATATTTCCACCCGTCCCAGCCGTATTCATCGGCCTTATCCTGGCTTTCCTGTTTTGGTGTTACAGCCCATTGTGGTAGAGAAAGGTACTACAAGCACTATTCAGTCCATGTATGTTCGTCCCTTGTCACCTGTTTGTGCCATTTTTGTAAAAAAAAATGCATGATGAAAAGCGAATACTTATTTACCTGACTCAAGTCAATTCTTCATTTAATAAGCCATTATTTATAATATTGGCAAACCAAGCAAACTAATCATTTAACATCTGTCTGTTTTCCCTGTGCTAATGCTAACAGTATTGTAAACATGTTTTTCTGTTCCTTTTCCAGTACACATTTGTCTTACATAAGGTGCTGTAGTTAGGGTCTGGAAGGAAACCTAACTCTTTACTTCACTCTTAGCAAATCAGATATTTGCTTGCTTCAATTTGGTTCTTAAATTCCCTTTTTTACCGTCAATTAATTCCAACATTTCTCTCTGCATTTATTTTTCTCACTATTGTGGTGACAAAGATGGAGGGGGAAGGACAAGGTGAGGGAAGTAGGTGGATGGTTTGCATTTCCCATTGTAAACTTGCAGTGGTTTCTATTACTTTCCAAAATGAATTCTGTAAGACCATAACCATTTATGTAAAATAATCATAATAGTTAATGTTTTAAGGAGTGGACATGAACAATTATACATCTAATATTAACATTGCAATATTTCTGACTCGTTTTAAATCTAGGCAAGAAATGTTAAACATGCGTTATTTCAAGGCATTTGAAGATATTTTTGAAGAATTCATAATTTGGCATGGGATTTATCTAGCTTTACTTGGAACAAAGCATAAATGCTGTTAATGAATTCTCAATGAATTAATAGGAAACATTTGAAAGCAAGAAAGGGCAGTATGCATGCTTCAAATACTGTACATTAATCCTGGGCAGCATAATTTATAATAAAAAGATAGTTCACATTACATGGAGGATAGCAGGTTACCTAGCTAGTTAAATTATAAAGCTAATGCAGTTAAGAGAGCACCAATTTGGTGTAATGGTTAGGTACCAGGCTAGAAATTGTGAGTTCCAGTCCTGCCATCGACATGAAGTCAGTTCAGTGACCAGTCACTGGGCCAGACACTCTCCTAAAAGGAAGGCAGTGGCAAACGTCTTTCTAAAAACCTTGCCAAGGAAACTGCAGGGACTAGTCCAGGAGTCAACACTAACTTAGAAGGCACAAAAATAAAATAAAAAATTAGATCATGGACATTTGTGTCCACTTGAATTTCTTTTTAATGAAATTATATTTAATTAATTAATTGAAATCCAGTCAACATTTCCCCAAAACCTAAATCTGACAGAAAACATTCTAGGCTTGCCAAGAAAGTTAAAGAAGTAATATCAACTACAACAAATGAGAGATTGATTCTTTTCTTTTTTCTTTTTCTTTTTTTTCCTACACAGAGCCAATGGCCTTGGATGCCTGTGATGGCAGCTTTGGTAGCTGTGACAGCCATGGTGCTGTACCCAGGCCTCACCAGAGCTTCTCCATGAGAACTGTTGTTGAATCCCTACCCCACCCTCCATCTAGAAGCTGGCATCATTCACACATTGAGGGAATCAGAGAATCATCCTCTTCCTAACCCTTTTTTTACCTCTTAGTCCTTCAGAGTTTGGCAGCAGCAGGGTCGTTGCTTTACACTGTACAAAATGTATCTGTTATAAAGAGGGAATAAAATAATTATTTCATTCTATGGTGAGCAATATTATTGCTTACACATATATGTAATTCTTAAGATTATATGTCGGAGTCCTAAATACTCTTATGGTGGCCTCAAGTAGGCTTCTTGGTACCAAATTATTTATGATGGTTAGGTGTGTGGGTATTTTACATTAAAAATTGATTGCCCAATTGAAAGCAATGCATTTTCCCTTATTTGGATACCCATGCCAAATATCCTTTAAATACTTGGAAGTCGATGCAGTGTGCTCAGTGCCTTTCAGTTTGATGTTATTTGTACATTAACATATCATTATTTTTACTTGCTGTGAGTCACTGAGCTATTGGGAACAATTTTCTTTTTTTCCATATCTTCTGATAAAAACAACTATTTTTGTTCAGTAAAAGCCCTATTTTATTGATGACTTGGAGCTTGTATAATTCATTGTCAGCCTTAAAGAGCTCTAGAAAAAAATGAGTGAAAAGCATAAGTCTAGACTGTTTTTGTGTGCATGTGTGTGCCTGAGTGAATTAAGGTTTTTCTGGGAGCAAAATCTTGATTTTCTGATGAACATAGTGCAGTAATCCAATTTTTAGTTTGAATGTAATTTATTAAATTTCATGTATATAGACACTATAAAAACCCAATGTATTTTCTCACATACCACATTAGAAAAATGATTTTTTTCAGTCATTTATTTGCAGAACCAAACTGGGGAAAATAGTGTTTGTTTCTTTAGTCGTACTTGTATTAGCATAACTTCATGATATGAGGTTCTTGAGTGCTTTTAGTGTTAGGGAAAGGAGGAAGAAAATCAAATTGGTCCAGCTTTCAAGGAAGGGTGGAATCTTAATTGGTCCTCTATGCACCAATTTATGCTGAAAGAAAGTGGTGTCCATGATTAGAAGCTTCACATCACAATTTATTTGAACTTAATCTGAATGTTTCTAGTTGAGTATTGGTTATAAATAGGAACAATCATAACTTACACCTGGCTGTGCTGGTTTTCAGTACATATCAGCTCAGTTTATTAAGATCTGTAATAATATAAAAAGAATTGAAAGGTGAAATGATTCAGCTGATAGAAAATTCATAGGAAGATTTTTCTCAACTAAAATTGAGTTGGTTTCAAGGATTTAATGGCAATCAAAATCTAGTTCAATATTTAAATAGAATTTTTAGATTATTTGCCTTTGAGGGTCATTTTTATTTTAAAGGTTCTGTCTTACACTATTTGGAATTTGTTAATGGGAGGATCCTTTAGATTTAAGGGAATGTTAGTTCACAAATGTAGAAAATATCATTTTTGTTCATTTCATTATTTTCAGTTGCAGGAAACTGTAACTCACCCACAACACACTCATGCCAGTGGTACACAGTACCTCTTGTATATAGGTTATTGCAAATATTATTCTGAAAATGCTTAACTTCAGAATTACATTTTTAAAAGTAAATAATTGTTTTAAATCTATTTTGTAAAGATATAAAAAACAATAGAATTTCTGGAGTACAGATTGAACTATTTGCACTAACACATGTGATGTGCATGATTTAATAAAATAACTTTACTCTCCCTATGAATCTCATTTGAATCTTCTTTGACAACCACATATTTTATTTTATACATCAGAGTATGATAATAAAAACTTATCACGGTGTTTGAATTACATCTGCTTATAATGAAAAGGTGTGTTTATTTGCCATATTGGTTTTTTACCTGATTATGAGATTTATTATATGTGATTCTTCATTAATTTTTATTATTATTTTCAAATTTATTTGCCTCATCTCGCAGTTTGAAGTGACTCTGAGAAAATGAAATCTGATTTCATTTTTACCAGATTTTCAATAGTAGTTAATAAAATACAGGTAACATAAACAAGTGTATAAATAAAACATCAATTGAAATGAATACTTAACAAGATTCATAAAATAAAGAGAATCAGAAACCCCTCAATGATGTAGATGCTTCAAAATAATTTAGTTTCAAAAGATCAACAATGTGGAAGCAAATTTGATTTCCAGAGGAAGGTTGTTTCTTAACATAGGTGCAGTTATTAAAAAAAGAAGTCCCTATGAATTTCATCCCCTCTCAGTTCACAGAAGTGGAGGACCCCTAAAAGTTTCTCTCAGGGGATATTGCTTGGGCAGGTCAGTTAAAACAGGCACTTTGAAATGCACCTAGAAGCAACAGATAGCCAAAATGGTATCTGATGCAACAGGTAAGGTGTTTGTGGTGAGAATCATTAACCAATACCTGAATTACTACATACTAAACCAACTGAAACTTTGAAGACATCTTCAAATGTCAAATATAGCCATGTTTATGGCATCCTATTGATCAAAGCCTTTAGCCAATGGCATGATGAAGATAGTAAATCTGAGTGACATTATCAACAAAGTGCTGAACAAACTCACACAAGTAGGAGAGCTGCCTGATTGCCTTCTAGTAAGGCAGGAATTACCCACACTACACAAAGCTTCTGGCCAATTGGACCCGTTGATCCAATTCAGGAGAAGTAATGATACTAAGCTTTCTTTATCAACATGATACAGGTTTCAAACTAAGCTCAAAGCCATGCTTAAGCAAATCCTCTTCCTCTGCTGGCAATTCAGGGATTGTTTCTACTTCATTTCACAGAGCTCGGTAAACCATTTTGGCACAATGGAAAACCCCACTCTGAAGAAACTATGTCAAGCCCCTATTGTCACTGGGCCACTAAGAAATCAAAGAACTGCTTCCAGAGTAGTTGAGGATCTCCCCAAGTCCCTGCCAGAAAATATCAAATCCATTACTTTTATTCGCTGGTGAATAGTGAATAGAATGGAATATAATAATATTTTACTCACACAAAACAAACCATTGCATTAACTAACATTTTCTTGGCAATATAAGTTAAGCCCAGATATTAAGAAAGATGCCAGATGTTTTGTTAACATCTGGCATTTTAGTATCTTGACTGTTGGGTTTTTTTTTTAAGAAAAAAAAGTGATATATATGTCACTTTACTACAAAACTGGGCAGCCATGCACCAAGTCTCTTGCCCTCCTGGGGTTCATTACCTAAAATGGGTCACTGTCTTTTTATTGTGGGCTGCCATAGCCCTGCTGATAATTAAAAATTTCCTTCTACACAGCATGTTGAAGCCAGGGGGTTTAATGAAGTAAGTTAATTTTGACAGTGAATATATTTTCATGAAGGTGTGAGTTTGACCAAATTAAATAGATGAATTTCAACCACCTTTGAGAGCCATTCTTACTGCTCATCTCCAATTCCCAATTTCATAGACACATAGAAAACTAATGGCAGAAAAAGATTGAATGGTCTTTTGAGTCTGCCCTTTGAGTTTTTGTTTTCTTTTTCATTAATGTGTTTAATTATTTTTATTCTTTTATTTTTATTTTTTGTTAAATCCTGTCTGATTTGCAGTGGCCTTGCTTAGAAAATTCAGTATTACAATATAAGTAGACTTGCTTCCCTGTGTTATGACTACATCATGCAGATAATCTGGCAGAGTATGTGAAAATGATATAAAGAGTGAGCTTTGTAAGTAATAAATGTACTATTAGGGTAATTTTCTCCTTTTTTTTTACTAATTTGGATTTGTATACTTTCAAAATGCAGCAAAATATCAATACCAAGTATAAAGAACTTTAGATGTAGCCTTTACATTTCTCATTGCTTAGAATAAGTACACCTCAATATACCCTACATGTGAAGTATTCAAACACTATATCACACTTTGAAATGATTCTTAAGCATGTACAAAGTAAACATGGTTCTTTAAGTTTCTCCTATGAGCTGTTCAGAGCATCCAGTGGGAAGTGCTTAGTCTCTTCCTAGACAGGCTGGGCTTAATTATTAGGACGCTCCTCCTCCTCGAGACTCCACCCTAGCGTCCCCAGTTTT
>AZIM01005726.1:29597-41642 GCA_000516915.1 Ophiophagus hannah | reverse complement strand
TAATTTTTGTATTGTATTTTCTTATTACTGTAAGCCGCCCTGAGTCCTTTGGGAGATAGGGCAGCATAGAAATCTCATAAATCAATCAATCAATCCAATCAATCAATCTTCTGATCTTGCACTATTTCTTTGATTTTTTCTATGCTGTGGCTGGTGTCAGTTTTGATGGTGTCCAGTCACCATGTTCTTTGACTGCCTGGTTTCCTTTTATGTGCTAATGTAGAACATAGTACATAGAACACAATATTTTTTTCCTGTTGACTGTTCAGAGTGGTCTTTTGGTAGATTTTGTCCCATGCTACTCCTCACCTTTCTTCAGTACATTTCTCTGGGTTGTGCATTTTTAAAAAATGCACATAATGCTTGAATGGCAATTACAAGAGATTCCATGAAAAGAACAGATAAATAAAAAACTGTTGTTAGAGTTTTAAGTATAAACTCACAGAGATGTCTTAAAATGCTAATTGAAATTTCCTAACTAAAAGAAAGAATAAATGAAATCTGATTTTTGGCCTCAGTTTCTTTCGCACACATATACAGTGTACTAATATGCTTATATATTTCTTTCTCATTAATTTAGCAGCTTGGAATAGTCTGCTCTGTTATATAATTCAAAATATTTGTTTTGTCTCAAAAGCTATTATTTTATTAAAGTGGTTTCAAGCTACAATTTAGAGTTTTGTAATTCAGTAAAGTTTTTGGAACTTTATCATCTTGCTGCATTCATTCTGATTAAATTTGCTGTCTTTGCTAATATGCACAAGGAGTCTGTGACGACTAAACAAAACAATTGCAAGAAAATTTACAATTGCAATAAAAATATTGATAACAACAATAATTTTAAAATGATAGTTCAATGGACTGAATACTCTCTCTGCTAGCATTATGGTTCTGTCATGATCTCTTACAAGGATGCACGTGCAAAAAAATCTTATGCCTTTTGAAAGACAACTGCAGTTTTGCTGGTACCTTACAGAAGAAGAGTGTCATGCCCCTGGTGGAGACTATGAGGGAGAGGAGGAACAGCTGACANNTATCCATCCTAGGGCACGCAGGGAGGAGAGGATAAGGGAGAGACGTGGTCTACTTGGGAAGAGAGGGCCTTGATCCTCTTCATGGGATGCAGCTGTGACAACTGCATAAGAGTTTGGACCTGCGTACTGGCAAACATTGGAAAAAAGCGTGTTTCATTTTGGTCTGAAGTTATCTTGGTTGGTGTCCTTCCAACAGACTGTGCCTTGTTATCTCCTTGAATTTGGTAAATACTTCTCCTGTTCCGTTGTGGAAATTTCGTCATTGTAGTTTATTTGGTTTTTTATTTCACCTTATCTGCTTGTTAAATTCGGACTGTATTGCTTTCTTTTGAAGACTATTTTTGAGTATGTTTTATCACCAACTGAGTATTATTGAACAGTGGGGCCAAGCTGGAGGCATTAAAGGACATTTATTTATGTTTTGGATCTTGTTACGTTTGTGTTACACTGTGGGTCATCACAAAGAGGTTTTATGGTGGGTTGGGAACTGCTTAGTGAAAATGCCAGGGAAAATTTTCTTGGTTCTGAAACATTTACATTCACATTAAATAGTGTACCCTCTTGTCAATTGCTGCTTTTGTCATAGAAAGAAATGACACCCGTACTATTTTTTAAGATGCTGGATCGGGAATAGGTAACTTAATAATCAAAGGGCAAATTTGGGGCAGACAGTGCAAAATGCATGGTTCTATATCAAATATTGGAAAGCTATATCATAAATATGACAAACCAGTTTGATATAACGGTCAAGGATCAGGCTAGAGGCCATGAATTCTAATCCCACTTTAGGCATAAGCCAGCTGGCTGACTTTGGGTCAAATCATTCTCTCTCAGCCCTGAGAAGGAGGCAATGGCCAAGAAAACTGCAGGGACTTGTTCAGGCAGCTGCCAGGAGTCAAAACTGATATGAACACATCTCTCTCTCTTCCCTCCCACCGTCTATTTCATCCACCTCTCATATTTGAGCAAACGAGAAAATTAGGACATTTGCAGAGTCCTCTTTATTCTTTCAGTGTAATTTCTCCATTTTATGTGTTGCAGAATAACATTCAACATAGGAAACCATGCTATCAGTTCTTAATAATCATGGCCAAGGAGCTTCTAAGGGTTTCAAAAAGGAGCCCTAAGGGCCAGATACTCCATATGCAATGACCAATCTTGTCAATATGTATCAGGTTTGCAACACCTTGAGCTCTACCACACCTTAACTCACTTTCCCATGCATTATAAATTGAATATTTATATATTTTTTCATTGCTTTATCTTTTCCTCTGCAGAGCATATATGCTTTATAGCTTTTGTCTATTAAAGATGACCCAGAAGCAGAGGCCAATGCTGGACAACAGGTTTAATTCAAAGAACTTTGTTCAAGACATCAAATGTAATATTGACTTTATATTTAACTTTCATTATTCATTACTGCATTGATTAACTTACAGAGAAGGAGCTGAGAAGCTCCAACAATTTTGGGTTTAAGCTAACTGCATAGGACGATCGGTCCATAGTTACCAATATCTTATGGTTTTATCTATTTTAATTAAAGCAGTATCCTGAAAAACTTAGAAGAATCATGTAGATCTGGTGTAAAAATAGTAAAAATATGGTATATTCTTGGAAACGTTCTTGAATGTGCACAAAAAAATTCTGATCTGTAATTCCAGTGATATAGAACTATAGAGAATAAACAAATTCCTCAGAATTTTTACTTGTATATGGATCTATGGTACAATCACACTTGAAGCATTTTGTATGGATATAGATATGAAACTTCAAAAAGTTATTGAAAAAAGTACATAAAGAGGGGATTAATATTATTAGAGGGGTGGAGCAATGTTGCTAAGAGAAGAGATTAAAATATTTGAGGCCACATAACAGAAATCAGGTAATGGAAACAAGTTAGAAACATTTAAAAGTGTGCACAGCATAGAAAATGTGGACCGTTTTTACCCAAGGCCCACAATCAGAGAATTTGGGTTAATCTACCTACTACAATTTAGGACTGCTAAAAAGAGGTGGTTTTTTATACAATACATAAAAATTAAATTGCAAAGATTATAATCCTCTGATATAATGAGGGTCACCAATCTGAATGGTTTGAAAAAGAGATCAAATCCCTCATAAAGTATAAAGCTGTCTCTGGCTACTAGTTTGATGTTATATACTACTATTTGGAATAACAATATATCCTGTACAATTCCCAGATTTATCTGGGTGGTCACTTTGAAACAAAAATGGTGTGTTAGAGAAAGCTTTGGAATCTTTTTCCTAAATTAGACCCAGCCAAGCCTGAAGTTGACATACTTCTGTGAAACATCAAAGCACATACCTGTCAGCTGCCTGACCATCCATAACTCTCTTTCTGTTCTAGTTTCTGTATTTTAGTTCTAGCAATGCATAAGCAGAATTAAACTAAAAGGATAATTGCCCTCTTCTGTGTTGGGTTTATTTAATCATTCACTCATTAAAAATATATCAATTCCTCCCTAAAAGCATTTAATAAAACTTCATGAAGAGCATTTAAGAAGAGATATTTTATCACAGGTACAGCCCAGGTACTGATGGCTTTGATGGTGTTCCCATAAAATATTTTTTCATTAAAGATTATTCCATCAGCGATCCATCAGCGATCATCATTGTCACCATCACTACCATCATCCACTTGCTTGATAAGAAGGAGACAGGCAGTAGCTAGTCCTGTACAATAATGTCTGAATAACATAGGGAGGATACATATTGAATATGTATGGATATCCATCCATCCATCCATAAATACATACATACTCTGTAGAAAACTCCAAAGCCTGGGAACAGTAGAGCCCAAAGTAGTAAAGTTGGCCATCTCCAGCTCCTCAGAAATCAACAGTAAAATGCTATTGATTTGATTTGGGCTGGAACCCTCCAGAATCAAATAGATTTCTTATGAACATGAAGGAGTTACATAGCCAACTTGTTCTCACTCTTTTCATTCTGTCCTCTCTCTCTCTTTTGCAGTGTTAAGCATTTTGGTTGTTTAAGACCTGTGTTCTCTTATCTCCTCTTGTTTGCCTGCTTTAAATGGATAACTCCTAACTCTTTGTGCCTCAATTAAATCAAACAAAGGAAGGAAGCTGTCCTACTTAAAATAACATAAAAGGATTTTGTAATAAAAGTATTTGAAAAGTGATGTGTCAAATTAAGCAAAGGGCATTTTAAAACTTTTTTTTTATCTTGTCTATGTTCACTCCCTTTGGTTTGATTCAGGTAGTGAATCTAAATTTAGTGAATATTTACTTCACACATTATATCAACTCATTCACCAATTTTAAAGTTTCTTCTGGGAAAAGTATTTGCAGGACAGTTGTTGAGAATTTTTGTAGGATTTTAACTCAGTTTTTAGAGGACAGAGATATTTTAAAACCATTTAACCCTCAAATGAGGATTAGATGAATTTTGCATTTTCTGCATCTGGCATTTGATAATCAGAGAATCACTTATCAGAATGTATAGGCAATTTTATAACATTTCTTTTCTGATTTCTTTTGCACATTAACAGTAACATCCTTAGTTTAAACTAGAAAGTGTTCCTTATGATCCCATCAAAGAATGCAAAAGCAATATAAAATTATTTTCTCTTTCCTGCCTCTACCCAACTCCAAACACCCATTAGGGCACTATCTGCCTTCTCAATATTAAGGAGAAATATTCAAAGGACATTGAGAACAGGAGGTGTCAGGCTAGTAATTTATCAAAATATTTGACTTCCTTTCTCAGAATGAACTTGAGATCTTGGGTCCTCCTTAGGACAAAGAATAAGCTGTCTTCCATTTGGCTGAGTGTTCCATTCATGACATGCTTAATGCTCCTGTAATCAGGATGGTTTTTCTATCTTATTTCTTTCCTTGCTAACTTGGCTTTCAAGTCATGCATGTAAGTAGCTGCCATATTCTTAAGTCCACTTCATGCATAAGATAAAAAGGCTGCTGGTCTACATTAGGCTAAAACATTGTCTTTAAAATTGTACAGGACAGCCAATGAAGCACACACTGATGAAATCACCCCAGCAATTGGTAATTAGAAACATGGACTTTCTGTCTGTATACATTTGATTTGTAACTCTTTTAAGATAATGTTTAATGAAATAATTTACTTTTCATGCTTTTGCCTTGCTTATCCTTCACCAAACTGGCTCTCCTTAAATATATAGGGCTATATTTCCCACAGTCTGATTCTGAAACACCTGAAGACATCAAGCAATGGAAGACTGGTCCAGGTCTGATAATTAAGTATGCCCTGTCTTTTGCCTATCCTGAACAGATGGCCTGTCAGCTTTGTTGGAGGAGTTTGAGAGCCATGAAATAAAATAGACTAGCTTGATTATCAGACCATTTTCACTCTGAAGATGACAGCCACAATTGCTGGAAAAATGTCTTAATTCCAATAATCAAGGCTAATTAGATCATTGCCTATTAATCCAGAAACTCATCATCACTGGCTTGATGCTGGCTGTGAAAGGCTGCTTTGACATATACTGTCATGATCTTAACTTTTTCTTCTTGATTGTTCTATTCATCTACAATATTATATCCTTGTCACTAATACCATTTTTCTAAATAAGTCAAATGCTTTTATTTTGTTTTTCAAATGAAAGATGCTATTATGTTTGAATATTTCCTTTCAGGTTCTATTCAGTACCTTGCTCAGCTATAAAGTACCTTTGAGACAGCCTCAAGAATATATATTGTGATGTAAAAAAAAAAAGCACTGCTCAAACCTAAAACATTGGATTATGAAATTTACTGGTTTATATCTCCTTTCATAATAGTCCTCAATACAGTATTTCCCTTAGTTATTTCACAGTGCTGTTTATGAATTAATTTGGATTTCTTGATACTACACAGACAACATGTGGAACTCTTAGTATTGTTTTTGTGCTATTGATCACATGTTAAGCTGTTTCATGTACCTGATCTAAAATTCTGCACTCAACCCAAAAAAAGAAAAACAAAACATCTCTGCTTACATTGGTTAAAACTTTAATTCCAGTAGAACAAAAGCTGGTGCTGTGTTCAGATTCTATGCATTTTTTTTATGATAGCCTGAGTACCCCCTACCCTCTTACTAAAAATCTCACAAGATTTGCCAGTGCTGAGGTTGCAGCAATGTTATCCATAGCAGGTTCAGTCATAAGCTAGTTTTTAGTACATTTAAAATAACTTATGTAATTCTTGGTGCTGGTACTTAAGAGACACATTTAGAAACAGAGGCACTGAATAGCCATATTCAGAGAGAAAGATGTAAGGTAAAAGAAAACTTTTTCTAGCTCAAATTCTGAGTAAGAGATTTCTTATCCCTGTCAGAAACAATTTAGAAGATGAATAGATGAATGTTTCAATGCATTTTTCCCATTTCATATTCCATCTATTCCTTCACATTAACTTCAAAATTTCTCCATGCAGATGGCAATAGTAGATGCTTTCCCTTGCTTTGTTTAGACCATAGAACATGCATTAGAAGTCAGTAGTTTACTTAAATATAAGTGCCTAAGATATATTGATTTGCAGATTCTGTTTTGAGTAGTTAATATTAATATAATATGCACGAGATGCTGGAGCTATCTCCGTACCATGTCAAGTCTAATAAATTAGGTTTTCCACTATCATCACAATCTTGATGCTGCTTTTTTTTCTTTTCTGTGTAAAAATGCAGTCAAAACAGATGATGTCTCTAATAGTCTAGCCATAGTAGGACAAATAGATGATTTTGCAGTCTACTCCTTCTGCAGCTCAAGACTATAATAGTTTCACTGACAAGAAAGAATTATACATACTTTACTGGCATATTTAAAGTACCTCAAAAATGCTTATTTAAGCCTTAAATATCTCTTTGGTTTTAAATGTATCAAGTCACTAACAGAAATACATTATTATCTTTATAGTATCTTTGAATCATTGTTGTAATGATATTAGTCAATTGTAGGAGTGCTGCTTCTTTGTACATGGCCGTTTTTATATGGATAGGATTGACCAGGATTTCTATTTCTCTTTATTTGAAGAGGGAGGGATCTAGCCCTCCAAGCATTGGATTCCAATTTCCCTCATTATTAATCATAATAACTGAGGATATTGAGAGTTATAATTCAGCAACATCTGGAAGTCATCAGATTCTTCAAGTCTGCTCTTTGTATATGCATTTACCCTTTAGACTAGTGTCACTTGTGCACTTAGCAGGATATGGTTGACATTTTTGGTGTTAGGCAAAAAAGATTAGGAAATATTGGAAGCATCTCTTCCTCCTAGAATAGACTTCCAGTTCCTTTAACTGCACTTCACACAATTTATCCTCCTAGTCCTTCACTATTTTCATTGCTCTGCTCTGCACTTTCCAATTACTTACTGTCCTTCTTGTATTGTGTGAATTGAACTGGACACAGTATGCCAGGTGTGACCAGTACAACACAAGATAGAATTGCTATGGTATTAGCACTATACTTCTATTGATGCAGCCCAAGTTTCCCTTAATTCTTTTGGTAGCTGTACCACACTGCTGTCTTCTGCTTAATGTGCCTGATACCATTGTGGCTTCTACTAAATGCCTATGAATAGAACAAATAATTCTATTTGATTGGGCTAATGATATTGTATATTTATACTACTCTATATTTTTTTAAAAAGTGGCTAATAGCAAGTAATGCTTCTTTCTCCTTTTGCAATGTCACTCTTTGGTCTCAACTTTCCAATATTGTGGACACCTTTGATGCTAATCTATGATTCTGCCCTAGTGGCTCTCTTTCTGTGTTTGTGTATGTGTACTATATACATAGCTTCTTTAAATGTTATAATGTGTATCTCTTAATAATAAGGATCCATTTTAAAGAAAAATCATACACATTTTATTACTGAAAATGTTTCTTTCAATCTTACTTGATTGATTTAGTAAATTTATATGGCTGCCCATCTCACACAAGTATCCCTGAGTGGTGTACAACATTAAATAAATCAATAACTATATAAAAACAATCATTATTTAAAAATATAACTATCAGGTGCAGGACAGAGTAAATTAAGCATAATATCTCTTATCCTTTGAGATCTCCAAGACTGATAACAAAGCCAGGGCTTCAGGGACTTAAAGAATATTAACACACGGGTCTTCAAACTTCGCAAGTTTAAGACTTGTGGACTTCAACTCCCAGAATTCCTGAGTTAATATGACTGGGCAAGGGATTCTGGGAGTTGAAGTCCACAAGTCTTAAAGCTGTCAAGTTTGAAGACCCCTGATTAACAGGAATGAGCTAATCTCACTCCAAGGAGGACACTGTTCCATTAGGTGGTCATCATGTCAGAGAAGGCCTGCTTCCTGGGAAACCATCAGAAGACAGTGTGTCCATTCTGCCAGAGCTAATGAGATGGGCAGATGTAATTTGGGAGAGGTGGTTCCTCAGATATAGATTAAGTAGATAAATAATCAGATAAAACAAAAGATTGGGCTTCATTTAGTGTAACATAATTCCAGCAATACTAAACCAAATCTGACTCTGGCTTAGTTTATCACAGTCTGTGTTGTTTCCTCATCACCAAAGCACACCAAGGCTTGACAGGGAGCCAAACAAATGAAAGGCTGCCTTGAAACTAGTATAGTAGTAGAACAATTGCTCTTAATCTACATATCATTAGAGCTCAATTGCAGTCAAGGTGCATAATGGCACTTTATCAACTCAAACTTCTTTGTTTAATCATTGATTTAATTATGTGCTGCTTAATTGAAAAAATCTTGACAAGTTATGAAGGTTAAAAAAAAGCAAAGGTTGAGAAAAACTTGAAGCAAAGCAATAGCTGTACTTCTCTTGCATTATGTCTAGATGAGTGCTCCAGGTGATTAGCAAGATTTAAAAGACTTAAATAAAATCATAGTGTTTCTGTTTTATTTAAATGTCTAGCAAAAGAAATGCATCTTCAGAAATTTTTCTGAGAACAAGCTGTCAAAGGCAACTCCCAAAGCAATGCAAGCCACACTTGGGAGCACAGCAGGAAAAGCTCCTCTCTCATGCCAGAATAGCTGATTGCTGACAGCAGTGGCATCTGGGAATAGTTTCCTTGCAAATCTTATTGGCAAGACAAGTCCTTATAGGACAAATACTTGCTTAGATCAGCCACAAGCCATTTATAGCTTTAAAAGTCAAGAGCGATGCCAAATGTAAGCATGCCATTTGCAACTAGGATTGATCTTCTAATACTGACATCATGGACTCATACAGCTTGTACTAATTAGTAGTAGAATATAACACACTTTTCAGTTGTCAAGGGTGAATATTCTAAATCTAAATGGCTCAGAAAAGTTTCAGCTGGTAGCCTAAACTTAATAATGAAAAGTGCTAGTTACCAAAGCTGCTGCACCTGAATCTAATGATAGATGAAGACGAGCTAATAGGAACCTATTCTTTCAGGAGGAATCAGATTCTTCCAGGTTAAATCTTCTTGTATCCAGTTTCCTATTTAACAATATCACCTCCATATCCATCAACCTCCAACCTGCACTTCCAGGCTAAATTTTATTGACTCCAGTTTCGTATTTACCAGTACCACCTCTATCTTTTATGCACTTAACTTCAGTTTATTCTCCTAAATGTAGGTTTTATCAATTTCAAATACTATTTAAGAGTACCAATCACTTTCTGGGAGTTGGATGTTAAGGAACTGGATGACATATAGAAGAAACCTTATTCTAAAGGATCAAAGTGCCATCTTCTAGCAATTTCAATTTCAGTTGAGCAACACTGATAGGTAAGCAAACAAGGCAGGATAGGATATGTCAGTGGCATTGATGTCAAATTGTCATCTTTAGCAGGACCCTCTTTTGAACAAGATTTGACAAAAAGCATGAAATCTACTGCAGAACAGTAACAGTACCTCAAGGCCTTTAGATAATCAATGATGATACCATGATCAACAGCATTGAAAGCTGCCATGGGAACCAAGATAATTAATTGGCCTATATGTACACCATGTACACCATGTGTGTAGGCCCACCAAGGTAACTAGAACAGTCTCAGTACTAAACCTTAGATGAGATTTTGATTGAACTAAGTTCAGATAATCAGTATCATTTAGATATGTCTCGACCCACAAAGTCATCACCTGTGCAATGCTCAGCTATAGTCATTTTACATACGTGAATTTTTGGATGTAATGGGATATATGTTGACTTTTGATATACAGAATTTCAGTAAAATCTTACTTGTGAATGCAGTAACAACAATATATGCATAAAGAAAAGCATGCATGACAATAAACATAATACTTGTTAAATTATTGAATACTGATTCATTGTCCATTGATTGTGGATAAATGTATAATTGTGGTTATATCAGTAATTATGGATATTTTTTTCTGTATTTTCTATAATTAATAATTAAATTAAATAGTACTGATGGAGGATGTAATGTACTTTTGCATGCAAATGATGCAATATGATTCTCTGAAAATTCATATGATTTTCTGTGTTTGCTAATAATTACCATGCAATAACATACATACATGTGAAAATTAAACATTAAAATAATTTTGTTTGCCAGTAAAAAGAAGTAAACATTGTGGTGAACATTTAATCATACAAACATACTAAATGAAGGAAGAATAAATAGGTCAAGAGAAAGAAGATCAAGTAGGAATTGGTTGAAGAAGATGACATATTTCAAGGTAGAAAAAGGAAGCTTAAAGAATTTTGTGAAGATGTATATACTGTATGTGTGTTGGTAGCAAGGATGATTTTCAACAGAACAGTATGTAGAAGTATAATGAATAAGGTTGGTAGAAATCAGATTTAGTTATATATCTTTTTCTTATTTTATGCCTTTAATTTATTTGGCTGACAATTTCTGTGTTTTGTGTGACATTGTTTATTCAAAAAGCAAATATTTTTTCCTTCATCTTACTTCTGTTACCTTTTTGTTCACTAAACCTCTTTCTAGCATGCATTTTGATTACATCAGATTCATTTTTAGAGAATGAGCTCACAGGATAATTTAATCCAGGAATCAAAATGTAAATATAGAAGAGTGTTTGAATTTAGATTAGTTTCATATCAACATATGAAAATTAACATTTTAATGCCCCTTTTTAGAACCCCTCCACATTTGCAGTTCTGGGACTATGCACATTCTGTGGAGAAGATATTACAGTATCTTAATAAGAGGTCAATTGTGATA
Organism: Ophiophagus hannah; assembly: GCA_000516915.1. NCBI lineage: Eukaryota > Metazoa > Chordata > Lepidosauria > Squamata > Elapidae > Ophiophagus > Ophiophagus hannah. Next base: position 30,425 of record AZIM01005726.1, on the reverse strand, counting down.
TATTATTTCCTTTAAAAATGATTTTGAAAGGCAGTGCATTGAAGAAAAAAATGGCCAAGAGTTCAGAATGGTAATTAAATAAATATGCCTCTAACTATACACTGAATTTACAAGTAATAGCATGAAGCAATATTAGAAATTAGTTCTGAGTGAAATTAGATGCCTCCAGGCACAGAAAATATCCTTCCAATCTTAAAAAATAGTACAAGTATTGCATCATTATATTCAGTTTCAATAGATGCTATTCTGGACCTCAGATGAACTCTGAGAGTCTAATGCAGGGTGTCAAACTCGTGGCCTGCAAGCTGGATGTGTCACATATTGGCCACCCACCTACCCCTGGTTTAGCAGAGGAAAAAGTAATGTCACGTGACAACAACATGACACCGCAAGTGTGACACCCCTGGTTCCAAATGAAGGAGATATATGGAACTTGATCAGCTCTTTATAAATACCTTGCTCTTGTTTCCTCCTTTCCAGAAACCATATTTAACATTAAGCCTATCACATGTATAATATTGATTGGATAGTGACACTATACCACAAATGCATATATCCCCATATCCTACCAGGTGGCAATATTCGTGTTGTGGTCCTTAGATGCTTTGGCCTTTTATGAGTTTAGAAGGTTTAAGTGAACATTCCCTTCAAACAACTAATGAAAACAAATACCCTAGATGTTGACTGGGGAGTTCGGGGAGTTGAAACCTATACATTTTCAAGTTATCAAGCTTAAGAAACAATGCTCCAACCAGGAAAAGAAATGAAAAAGGAAAGGAAAGGAAAAGCAAGGGAAGGCAACAATTTATTTATTTTATTTATTTATTT
>AZIM01005725.1:80766-95837 GCA_000516915.1 Ophiophagus hannah | reverse complement strand
GACCCGCTCTTCCGATCTTCCACAAGTCTTAAAGTTGCCAAGTTTGAAGACCTCTGGTCTAGGTAATTCAGCTACTCTCCTAGGTAGTGTTTGGCTTGTTTTAGAGCACAGGTATCAAACTCTCAGTGCCATGTTACTCTCATGTGACATTTCACAATGTATTTTCCCTTCACAGAGCTGGGGTGGTCCTGGCTTGCATGTGACACATCCGGCCCGTGGGCCACCAGTTTAACTCCACTGTTTTAGAGGATACGCTTCTCATTCTTTGATCCAATGCCCTTTCAGGCCTTGCCAATGTTTCCAACATAATCCCTATGACTAGTTTTATTTTACAACTGTAATTTAACACTGATGTTGACTCCTCCAAGTGGTAATGATGGGAAGCACCCTATGGCAAGGTCAAAATGTGAGGAGAGCCAAACTGAATACCAACATGTCAAAATGTTAAGTGTAGCCCTTTGTTTTTCAACTTGGCAACTTTAAGATGTGTGGATTTCAATTTCCAGGAAATTATGGTATACATTCTCTATTGCAAAGGAACAGGTAAATTTAAAAAGAAAAAAGCCTGAAGATTGACCCTTTAAATCAGTACCTCCTCAGGTCTAGCAAGCTGCAGAATAAGACTACTGCCAGTTGCTAGGAACAATGGTCAGGCTCCAAACAGCAAGTCACAGAACTCATGTATTGTGTCTCTGTAGGAGATTTCTGTTGGACTGGCATTGTTGCCTTGGATAGTGATTCTACTAAAGGAATACAGTAATTGAAGTACTCAAAGTCATGTTTTGGTAAATTTAATTTGTGGCACTTTTTACTTTAAACCAGTCCAGAAACTGTAACTTGTAAACATGAATGTTTATTAGAGCTGAATAACATGATATTATACCAGTTATCTGTATTGCATCGCTATTAATTTCCAAGCCCAATTTTTTATGACCTATGCCTCAATTTGTTTGACGGTAGAGAAGCTTAAAATTATCTATAAAAATAAACAAAGTTGATGTTAACCTTGAAAGACCTGCCTAGTAGGATATACAATGTGCACAAAGTGTCAGTGTTTTATATGCATATGGAACTTACATACTTGGAATTTATAATTGACTTTTTCCTTGATAAATGTTGAATGAATAAATTGAAGCTTGAGAAAGGGTGGAGTTGTTGTTGGGAGGGGTTTTTTTTTTAGATGTAAAATAATTTTGTTATTAATTCCTTTGTTAAAAGAATGTGGATATTCCGTTCCCAAATGCACACATTTGCAGAATATGTTGATTCCTCCCTGTAAACAAATTCATACACAGGCATGTGTGCATGGAAACACACACACACAGAGACAACATTCAAAAGTTAGCATCATCAGTGGTAATTGCATATTTAAAAAGAGCTGACATCAGGAGGATTTGCATCTTAACTGCTTATGTTGAAGAAATTTATATGTCAAAGGCAGAAAGCAGGATGATTTATGGTTTTTAAAAATAGATTTGGGGTAATACAATTCAACATTTATACAAATTAGGGGAAATATATACAGAGTCTCCATATGTTATGAGACATTGTGAACAAAGACCAACTAGAATTTTCTAGCTACAGTGATGGCCCTTTTTGCATCTACAGTATTTCAATTTATTCAATTAAATTGATTTAATATCAATTTTAGTAATAATGCATATTTTATGGTTTTCATATTTATTTTTCAATTACCCAAGAAATTTGCATAGAAATTCAGTGTAAACAAACAACCATGGAAATGAATAAATAGGAGTAATTGGGACAGAAAATCTTCTTACCTACAGAGATTTTTATAAAGCTTTGTTGATTTTTTTAATGTAAATAATAGCAGTCTAATAAAATGACTAATCCACTTAGTAATACAGAAACCCTAAATTTAATAAAAGCTTCATTGTAAGGAAAAAATAAAACTTAGAACATATTATTCTTTTGACTCTGAATCCTTGTGTTCTTTTTCAACAGTAATTTTATTAAATATCAAGAGCATAGTTGTAATCTTAGTCTTACATTCTCTGTCTGTCAGAAGGACAGTTAAGTTTTAAGGTTATGCTCTAATACTGTGATAGCCTAATAAAATAGTCATTCTTGTTCTATTATGTCTCCATATTTCAGAACTTTGAAAGTTCATACATTTCTAGGTCAGGATCCCCATAAGAAATTTAGAAGAACTTCTAGATTCATCCAATCATAATTACAATATTAGGCTTTGTATAACTTCAAGAAAGGCTGGGTGATGCTAGAAATGGAGAAATGACCCAAGATTATGATAGGTAACATTTATATGTGAGGTTGGAGACAATGACATGGCTTGAAAAACAAAAAGTTTTCCACATGATGTAAAGAATTATGAAGAGACCATGTGGCTGAACTAAGGAGAAATATTAGTGAGTTTTCATTAGGCATGTCTAGTTTTAAAGTAGTCAGGTAACAAATGATATGAAAATTTTGTATCTGGGAAATCAAGGGTAGTGGATTTCATTTCTTGTTCACAGCATTTCAAATAAACAGGAACAAAGGCAATCATTAATTGCTTTTAAACTACTTTTGAGAATTTGAGGAGTGGAACTACCATGAACCAAGTTCTAACTTTGGGATGTCAGATTTAAGTTTATATGAATAATTTCCTCAAAGAGTAAATTTGAAATGTAGTAAGAGAAACTTAAGAAAGGAGTGCATAGATTATAATAAGGCTCATCATTACAAATGGTCATCACACATTGTCCATCCTTCAGTTTCTCTTCCCTTATAGTAGGGAACAAAATGTGTGTGTTTGTGCACATTGGATGCACACAAACACAGACAATGGAGAACATTTTTAGAAATTCTACAAATTCTATTTCTGGGTTGATAGAATACAAGAGAAAGAAAAACCTCAATCTTTTCCTTAAAAAGTTATTTTGGAGAAATGCCAGGTCATCTCAAGAATAAGGCAATGTGTTGTATCATATAGAGTTTGAGTTTTCAAAGTGCACTGCTTTGACTAGGACATACATGGGATTTTACAAACTCATTCATCCAGTGTAATGTAACTAAATCTAGGTTTTATCTACAAGCCACTGAGGCACACAAATTATAACATTTTTTATTAATAGTACACTAATTAATTTTAAAATGAAAAGGCCTCAGAGGCAGCTTTTCCCACTGAAATTTTCAATAGGAATTTCTCTTTAAATGGGAAAGGAAATTTCAAAGCCTCCATTACTTTGTTAAATTAATCAGCTAATTTCTTCTTTCATCCCATCAAAGTAGTATTAGAGAAGAAAGCAAGAGCTTTCAATGAGTCTGCCTCATATTTTATGTTTGTGGTTTTATCTGCTTTTGCTGAAATGGAAAAAATCAGGAAGCTGGAAGTGAGAAGAAAAGGAATCTGCTGGTTCCAAAGACTTTTTAAAGTAATGAGATCAAGTAAAAACATTGTGGAGATATACACAGTCTTGGGCAAAGCAAAGCATTTCCCAAAACTAGCCAGAGGAGGTTCTTGGGATAAAATACGAATTTACAGAAAAGTTTCCTCTTCCAGCCCATTTTATGTTTTCTTTAAAAGTTATAAAGCCCTGAAAGACATAGGAAGGAGTGATTTCTTAAAAGACAGCATGGTAGACTATTTTATGTATGCAATTTAATTGCTCAGTAAATGAAAAGAAATACCCAAAACCATTAAAACAGAACAAAACAAACAAACAACAATCTAAAAAAAGTCATTTCATTACATGCAAAAGATAGACGTTTTTACACAGTGCATTAAACCTTGGTAATATTGCATTTTTTTTTCATTACATCATTCAGGTGCTCATTTAAAAGCAGAGATAAAACATATATCAGCTACCCAAGTATAAACACTAGGGGTAGCATTTTCCATCATAAAATAGTGGGACATAGTGAATCACTATTTCATGATGGAAAATGCTACCCTGTGTCCCATGATCAGTAAATCCAGTTTTTCATATGGTAAAGTCTGAATTGTTGGTATAAAAAAGCATATCTAGATTTTATATCACATTATTCTCTATCAAATCATATTAACAAATATAGGATATTAAATCAAAATGAAGTAGTGGAGATATAAACCCATACTATAGGTTTATGTATCCTTATGTCATGCTACATTTTACAGTATAATGGAACCTAGTCTGTGTGACAATAAATAATTTTAACAGTGAGAATGACTTGTAAACATCTCAAAGCATTCTGAAAAAGAAGCATTTCATAAGTCCTTTGTCAATAGGGCACAGGTTTTACAAACTTACAAATTTTTCCATAAATGAGCTTTTCACCAACAAATAAAGCAATAAAGTAGTAAAAAAATAAGGAGATAGACCTTAACCTGGAAGAGAATTGAAATTGTAGATTTAATCTGTTACTGTACCCAACTGTGTCTTTCATAGTAAATTTTCCATTGTGATGCAACCCAATAAAGATTGTTGCATTGGTTATTGCTCATTATTTTAGATCAAGGCTTATGAGCCTGGTAGATTTTAGTGACATACAAGTGAATATTGATACATTTTAGTGGCATACTAAATATTTGTGAATGGACTAGGAATAAGGGAGTGAGACAGTTGCCAGTAGTTTAATAGAGAATTCCCTAACCTTTAAGTAGAGAGTGAGGAAGATGACTCTAATAGAGGTATGCAGGAGTTGTTGCCTAAACTAAAGAGGCTGAAGCATTTTTAAAGCCCAGAATAACCAGATAATATCTGGAAATGATCAGACAAATAGTCCCCTATTTCACTAAATTATAAGACAGAGAAGATGCAACACAATAAGTCCTGTAGGATTCCCTTATACTGTAATAACCAAACATAAATAAAATTAGCATTAGCATTCTTAAGGTGTTGATTTCCTGGTCTGAGTCATCTAGTATGGGTAACACCTTGGGTCCCTCAATACTGTAGATTTTATTTTTATATTCTGCAGATAATATGGTCATTGCTGAATTCTGGAGATTAACATCCTCACGTCATGAATATGTTCATGAACAGCAAGCAGGTTTAATATTAAATCCAGCAGGTTTTTGGAGATAGGAAGTAGATTTGTTTCCAAAATGTCTTCCACTCCTATTGTTTAAATCCTGAAAAAAAATCCAAAAATGGACCTAAATATTAATCTCTTTCCATTCATTATCACATCACCAGATGGCTTGCTGGAAGGTCACGAGGAAGGATTGTGAGCTCTGAAGTCTTAAATTTTGCTTACCCTTGTAATTGTTATTATTGAACAGGGACTCTTGCTTTCATTGTCAAGACCAATACATGCAGAAAAAAAAGAATAAAGTAAATGAGAGCTGGGATTAGAATGGATCTCAATGCTTGTTACAATCCACGGATGCATTTTTTGGTACTGAAAGAGAGGGCAAAGAACAGTCAGCTGTACTTTTCAGTCATCTCCCAATTGTACCGGGAATACTGTTTTAGCTGAACAAATAAGTGATTAACAGGTAAATATATATTTCTATTGGAAAAGCTAATGCACATAGACATTCCAGTATTCAGACAAACTATAAGAGGCAATTAGGAAAAAAGCTAAGGGCATTTTGGTCAAGGTTGGAGATATAAAAGGAATTATGGGTGGCTTGCAAAATCCAATATATAATTAAAACAGTTAAAAATATAATACAAAATACATCAGCTGCGACTAAAAACAACCATCACAACAAAAATAGGACAAGCCTCCCAAATACATTAACCACAGAATACCAGAAGAGTGGGTGTCATCTGTTTCTCTGGCAAGATGCTCTTCCAGAGGCTGGGACAGCAACTGAGAAGCAATGCTTTCTTGGTTTCACAAGATAACAATGTTTGGTAGAAAGGACTTGGAGTGCATGCACCTAGGAAGGGTGGGGGGAAGAGGAGGAACTATTGGAGATAAGAGTTTATAGCTGGTGACCAACACCTGGAATTACAATGGAAGCCAACTGGCAACCAATGCAGCTTACATAGCAGCAGTGACACAAGGCCATGTGCACTACTACAACTGAACCACTATAGCCTCCTGATGCTCTTCAAGGCTAGTTGTATGTAAAACACATTGCTAAAGAATAAAATGATGCATCCCAATAGTATAATAATTATGCAGACTTGCTCAGTATAAAAGTTTGAGTCAAAGTGTGCAGTTGGAAGTGGGGTGAGATTGAAGTGGATGCATGTGTAGCAGCTGACATTTTTGCATGAGACGCCAAAAAAAAATTATTGGAACCTTTGTATATGGAATGAATGCCAGCTACCATTTTTGCATATAGTATGTATAAAACATGGCACCAGGCATTAGTTCCTCTACAAAATAAACCTTTGCATAGTATACTTAGGATTGGGAAAAATTTCTTGGGAAAGGTAAGATGCTACTTAGCAGGAAGGGAATAAACTGAAAATGAAAATCAAGAAGCAGAAGAAAAACAAATACATCCACAGTATATTTGAGTTACCCAACTAATTCTGCTGGAAGCTAATTGTTTCTCCAGTAATTCCTCTAATACTAAGGTGCATAACATTTTCTGGGCTGAGAGCCAGATTTGTGAGGCCAGCTTAAAGTGAATGAAGCCAGAACAAAGTAAAATTTGATTTAATTTTAATTTAATTGAAATATACTTTAATTAACTAAATCCAATTAGTATTATTATTTCACACTTATTCAATTATTTCCCCCCTTTTGCTTTCAGGAGCCACATGTGACTTGGATCTACAGATTGTGTAGCCTTGATGGAGTAGATAGCAATGAAAATCCAGCAATCCATATTTGAACACAATGCATATTTTTTGAGACAAACCAAGGTTCATCTCATCCATCTACCTGTTTTCCACAATACCAGATAAAAATATCTGTAAAGACCAAAAGCAGGAATCTATGAGAATCTATGAGTCCATCTTCATTAACTTGTCTCCTAAGATCTTATATCCAAAGGTTTAATAATCAGAACTAATTGCTATTGATACTCATATCCTTCCTTTTGAAGCCACCTAATTCCCTTTAAAGCTATCTAAGCTAAGGGCCATTAACATATCTTATGATAATAAGCACTGTAAATGAATTATGCACTATAGAAAAATGTACTGTACAATCTGAATTAATAATTAATTAATTAATCAAAACCAAACAACGCCCCAAATCAAGAAACTGGATTCTTATGCTTGTTAATAAATTTTAGTCTCATGTTCATACTGGAATATATTTTGACCTGGATTGCCTTAATTCAAGAAGAGGCTTTCTGGAAGACATAGCAATTATTTCTGGTTTATTTAACAAATAATTAACAGATGTTTTAAGTAAGGTACCAGTGGTGACTTTTTCATCTTGTCACAGCACTTTGAAATATTTGTTTCTTAAGGTCTTCTTCAAATGTTGCTGTCAGATCAAAGTAGTGGCATGAAAAACAAATGACATTTTTTTCAAACATAGAAATAGTTTGAGGGAAATAAGCACTTAGAACTATTTTATAGTGCTTGTTTCTGCATGAGGTAAATAATTATGATCTCTTATTAAAATGATTGATTGCAACAAGATAAACAGATGGTGGTCTGTGCTGCAATGACTCCTTAATATTTGATTTAATGTGTGCAATGTTAAATCATAGGTATATTTGGCTTTAACATTTATTGAATAGGAATGCCAAAATATTGCTAGTTATTTAAAGATATACATTCATAGGAAAAAAAAGTAAAGGTAAAGGTCCCCCCTATTCAGTCAATAGAAGTGACACCTATTAATCTACTTGCATTTGCATGCTTTTGAACTGCTAGGTGGACAGGAACTGGAACAAGTAACAGGAGCTCACCCCATCATGCAGCACTCTAGTCTTGATCCCTGGGCTGTCAGCTTTCCCTACAAGTTCTGGAGTCAAGCCATTCCAATGATTAATTGTTCTCACAGTCAGAAAATTTCTCCTTAATTCTAGTTTGGATCTCTCTTTAGTGATTTCCCACCTGTTAACTTCTTGCCCTCAAGTGCTTTCAAGAACAGGTTAATTCCTCTTCTCTGTGACAGCACCTCAAGTACCTGAAGACAGCTGTCATGTCTCCCCAGTTCTTCTCTTCATTAGACTAAACATACCTAGTTCCCTCAACTGTTGATTGTATGGTTTAGGCCCCAGTCCCCTAATCATCTTTGTTGCTCTTCTCTGCATTTTTCCTAGGGTCTCCACATCTTTTTTATATCATGGCGACCAGAACTTGACAGGATTCTAAGTGTGGTCTCATTTTCTTCAACTCTGAACTACACATAGAATAAAACTGTCTTTTGTCATTCTAATTTTTGTTCATTTGCTCCAATTTTTAATTTATATCATGCATTTACAAGTAATAGTGAGCAATCAGCAAAAAGAAAGTAAATTATCTATAGAACTGCAAGCACACAATTTAAGCAATTAACATATAATTATGAGTCAGTTTGGGGGATAAAGGTTGCCTAAAGCGAATGTGTTATTGCCAAGCATAGGCCATCAGAACGGCCATTTTCTCTTCAGTATACAAGAGCTGGAAAAATCTAAACAAACTCATTTTAAAAACATCATGTGCTATTTCTTTGTTAGTTTTGTTTTGTTTTTTAAAAAAAACAACTTCAAAATTATTAGGGCAAAGGAAATTTAGGCATCCTTAACTTTTTACAAAAAAGTACAAGTTTCTTTGTGAACTGCCTCAGGAAGAGCACATCTTGAAAGATGGCTAAGAAACACTGTATGAAAAGCTCATAAACAAATTGGCATTTTCCATCTCCAAGTTCTCCACACCAAATTACATTCTAAAATTATTTTCTATCTGCAGTCATTGAAAAGAGCTATGTTATGTGTTAGTTAGAATGTTGGGGTATAACTGAGGCTGTCTTAATTCCTTGTGGAGCATATTATCAGAGTATTGTGAGGAGTCATGGCAGCCTACTCTGGGAGCTAATTTGGAATGCCATCTTTGTGGGTGCACAGTTTTGTTGTAGAAGGAAATAATGAACATATGCTTCCATTTGCTATTTCTGGAAGGCAAGGATTCTTCAACTTATTTTGGCCACAGCTCTAAGGCCAACCAATGGAATAGTAAATATTAGGGGAGGGATCAAGCCTGGTTAGTAGGCCTAAAAAAAAACCTGTGGATCCTTTGTGGTCCACTCCTATGTGGTGGTTCAAATATCCAGAGTAATTAGTGTCACATTTGCTATTTAAAGAATTGAAGTTATATAATATACTGCTGGTCTTTGTGCTAAAGTGCTCTTTGAGAGTCCTAAATCTGCAATGAAGCAGACTAAATTAGAGCATAAAAGGAGAACATTGCTACCTTGGACTTCTTGTAGCAAAGTTGCATCCTTACAGCATGTATGCCATGAGAAGATTTAGAGCGCAGTTCAATCAAAGGCAACAAAATTAGAAATAAATAGAGGCGGATCAATACAAAGTCTTGTCTAGAATAATGAAACAGCCCTAAGCTGTGGAGAAAAAAAATCTATTTTATTTCTTTTCCACCAGCGGCCCTCCTTGACAATAACCTCTTTACCACAGCCCACCAAATAAAAGGCCTATTTATTTTATTGGAGAAAGGATGCATAGGAATTACGTATTTTATAAGTGCAATATTATGGATCAATAAAATATTTAAACAATTTGCTGCTGAAGATGATTGAATTAATCTTGTGTGCTATTCTTTATTTTAGCACTGCAGTATCTTGCATTGCAGTGTTATTCTTCTGCAAAGCAGTATGTATAGAAAACCTTCCTTTTTGTTTCTCTTTTCCCACTTAATTAGTCTTCTAACCATAAAAATGGGCAGTCTTATTTAGAACACCATTCCATACATTTTAGTAGTTATGATAAATTATCTGAATGTATTGATTTTATATGTCATATCTTTTGTAAGCAGTTTTATTCCAATACAGTGATTTAAAAAATCTTATCAAAAACCAAGAAGGTTTAGGAGGAGCGCAAAAGAATGAAGAGAAGTTGATACATTCTGGCACTAAAAAGGTTTTTTTACCACAGTTTTCTCCTTGTGGTCAGGGTGCCTAGGAATTTTATTAGTCTTGGTGTAGTTTTTAAAGTTACCTCATTTTTGGATGTTCCAGAGGGCACAACTATTGGTGTTTCTTTGTCTGTTCATATTTTCCATCCTGAAAAAGCCAAATTAGATCTGAGTTCTCTTGATACAGCCTTTTTTTAAAGATTGAGATTTGAAATTTTAATTGAAGATTGGGGAATCCTTTGTGGTCCACTCCTATGTGGTGGTTCAAATATCCAGAGTAATTAGTGTCACATTTGCTATTTAAAGAATTGAAGTTATATAATATACTGCTGGTCTTTGTGCTAAAGTGCTCTTTGAGAGTCCTAAATCTGCAATGTATACAATGTATGTCAGGATTAACACACATCCTTGGCCATTTCGTAAATATTTGTCTCTATCCATGAGAATTTCATTGAATTTTTCTTTTCCTTTCAAAAAACAAATTGTCTTTCACTAGATAGGATTTTTTTTAAAAAAGAAAGTAAGATAATTTTCTGCCTAGTAGTCATATTCTAAAAGTCCTTGAACCCGCAAGCAAGTTTTGATAAGAAATACATCTGTGTAAGCGTCAAGAAACTTATTTTATCATTATTCTAATATTTCTTTCACTTTCTGCTACATTTAACAAGTTCAGGGTTTAGAAGATAAGGTAGGATCACATGGATTCATAATTGCCTATAATTTAATTCTGAATGTATATCTTTTTCTCCACTACTGACAGCATTCAGTTTAAAATATTCTGAAAAGGGTATTTGGCTTTTGCCTAATATTTTATTGCGAAATAATGAAAATTAATATTGCTAACAAGAGTGGATTTCATCTTCTTGATAATCAGAAGCAAGCAGTGACTAATTACAGTTTCAACTATTGACTGGTGATAAAATAATTCTGTTGCAGCACCTCAGCTGTGGGTGATAATAGAAAACATCTGCTAATTTTCATTCCTCAAATAACAGCCTCCTAGAATTTCACCTCTTATCCCCTTACTTAGAAGCAGGTCATTATTTTCTTATCAAATTTCAAGACAACATCTGTTGAATATATTTCTGTGTGAATGTGTTGGTAAGAAAAATAATAGTAACTGATGCCATTAAGATATATCTGAAAAATCTGTCATGAGGCCACAAAAATGTCAAAATATATTTTATGATTATACATGTAAAATTTAATTTTAAAGCTTCAGAAATATCCCAACTTAACAAAAATGGAAGGCAATTAAAATGTGCTGCTGGAACTTCAGAAGATATTTTCATGCAGGGTTATTTTCTTTTTTTACCCCTTAAACATTGTAGCTGCTTTTTCATGTTGTAAGAAACAGATTGGATTAGCTGACATGACAATTTTTTCTTACTTTTTTATGTTAAGATCAGATCACCTTCAACTTCAGTTATCACTGGTGATCAACTTAATACATAATGAAAATATTTTTAGCATATTATAGAGGAACTTGCTGATTAAGAGATTTCAGTACAAAATAATTACAGCATTACATAGCATTTCTACATTATTTTGGACTTCTAAATTAATGCTGCTGAAACTAGAGAGTAGACAGTAATCCTTAAAATATTTTCTATAGACACTGATCAAATTATTAAATTTTACCTCCAGTGTAAGGTTATTATACTAACACCAACTTAGAATTCTGAAACTCTAAAACAAGAATTTTTCCCCTGAACTTTAAAAATCTATTCTCATATACTTAGATGGAAAAAGAAATTTCTTTTAGTTTTTCTCCCAAAGGAGAATTTCAGTACTATTCTCATGATTGGGCTAGAGCCCATATTCAAAATTATTTTGTGGTAAAAAGAGTAGCTAAATGTTATTTCTCCATCCTCATTGTGTCTGTCAGTAGTCTTGCTGGAAGGAACACGCCATAGGAATATCTATAAGGCTGTTGTGGAGAATATTTAAGCTATCTCATGGATAAAATCTCTCAGGCCCACTGAGTCTTGGATTCCAACTAAACAAGTCCAGCTAAGGCTTCTGGGCATGGTGTTGTGGAGTTATCTAGAATGAATCATGTGACTCCTAAGAATGTGCAAAAGTTCCTTCACATTGTGAATTTTATTTTCTGTTTATTAGATCCTGGTTGCAGCTGGGCTTGTTAATACCACTTTAACCTCTTCTGTTTAACATCTACATGAAATGTCTGAGTAAGGTCATTCCTTGGTTTGGTGTCCAGTATCATGAATATATTGACATCATATATCCAAATAGGGATGAAAAGACTACTGCACAGATTTCGCTCACAATGTGCACTCAACTACTTGAACATCAATAAGTCAATAATATCAAAGTAGTAGTTTGAGGGAAAAGCTAGACTAGATATAGTTGGAACCTGGATATGGATAGACCAAGTTAAGTCCCACATTGTAAAAGGAGTTTTTAAAGAGCTACAGATTGCCAATACCATAAGGCACCAACCATAGCTTTTTGGATTCTCTAATTCCAACCATAAAGGTATATAACACAAAACAAGTTCCAATGATCACATATGGCACAGAACTACGGGAATATATAAATGACCCCTTACTGGAACAGACACAATCTATTTTTCTGAAATGTATTTTGGGAGTGGACTAACTCCAGCAATAAGAGCCAAGTTGGTTATATCCCCTATACAAAGCTATACTGTAATTAAAGTATTCCGTTTCTGGCTAAAGATCATATCTATGGATCCAAATAGACTATCCAAGCTGTGTTTCGAAGAGCAGTTGCATTATATTTTAACTTGTGCTTGCACCTCCCAATCTTCAAGTTTGCCGCTTGCTGCTGCGAGTGGTATCCTGTGCTGCTGCTGTATTGTGCCTTTCGCTGACTGTTGTGATTGTGGTTTGGACCCGTCGGCTGTGTGGACCAGAAACAGGACTGAAGATCGAACCTAGAGCTACTTCTTCCCCTTGTCTTGTCTGTTTAGGTTGATGGGGTTGGCTGGCCCCGCTGTGGTGAGAGGACACTGGGGTGTTTTGCTCTTTCAGCCTGTTGTGGTGAGAGGGCAGCAGTGGCTGTTTTGACCAATCCCACCTGGCTATGCTATGATTTTAGGCCTGGTGCTGGGAGTTACCGCTGTAGTGAGAGGGCGGCGGTTGACCTCTTCCATCTTGGTCCCCTCGACTAGCCGTGAGAGGATGGCCAGGTTAAGGAACTCCTTGTCACAGGGGTTGCATACATGATGGCTTTGTCATCCGGCTTTTACTNGGACTATTTTATGATTTTTATGACTACAAAGACTTACTCGACTGTGGAGCTGCGGGCCCTGAGGAATGTCCCCCTATCCCTGAGGTGGCCTGCTGGTCTATCGAAGGCCTACCTTGATGATGGATCCTGGGATCCCAAGAGGTGGCATGGTGGAAGCAGGGGTTTTAATCGGATAAAGGATAGAAAGGGGCAGTTAATTAATTTTGTAACTAAATTTTTAATTGGGTCAGGAAGGTAGGTGGGGTGTAGGTCTTGGTGGGAACTTGGGGGGGTTCTGCCATACCAAAGTCAGTCCCTGTCCAGGTCGGGAGCAGGTCGTGGTGGTGGTGGGGTTTGGAGGGATCTGGGGCTCTAGAGGAAAGGGTGGGGATTGCAATCCCAACAACGATTGGGAATGGTAGGAGGTGGAGAGGCAGAGGGTTGGATCAGAGCTTGGAAGTGCGCCCCTGCTATCTTCGAGCGGTGGTGCGCTTTGACCCTCATGTTTCCCCCCATTTCCCTGGGGGTATGGGAGATCAGGTCCCTGTGCTCAGGTTGGTTTATGTGAATGCCAGGTCCATGATGAACAAAGCTCCCCAAATCTGTGAATTGATTGAGGAGGAGCATGCAGACCTGGCTTGCATCACGGAGACCTGGTTAGGCTCAGAGGGAGGGATCCCTCTGTGTGAGTTATGCCCTCCAGGTTTCTGGGTGCTACACCAACCTTGAGCCCAGGGTAGGGGCGGGGGAGTGGCAGTTATTATTAGAGAGACCCTTTGTCCAAGGGAGGTCACCGTCCCGCAGAGAGGTGGGTGTGAATCTCTCCTCCTGAGGCTGGGCCCTGGTGGTCAGTTGGATCTGTTGCTCATGTACCTTTCACCCAGCTGCATGACAACAGCCCTGCCTGAGCTACTTGATGTCCTTTCGGGGGTGGCGGTTGAATTCCCTAGGCTTCTTGTTCTGGTGGATTTCAACTTGCCTTCCCTAGGTGGGACATCGGGGTTGGATTGGGAGTTCATGGCTTCCATGATGGCTATGGACCTGACCCAAGTAATTCAGGGTCTGACCCATGGAGGGGGGCACATGCTCGACCTGGTTTTTATCTCCAGATAGTGGTATAATGATCTGGGTGGGGGATCACCAACTATTCAACCCCTGTCATGGACCGATCATTACCTCCTCCAACTGGTCTTCCATTATGCCACCCCTCATCTCTGGGAAATGGAACCAACCAGGTGGTTCCCCCCCAGGCACCTAATGGACTCTGAGCAGTTTCAGATGGCACTTGGGTTATTTCCTGCCTCCCTTACCCACAGCTCGGTCGAGGCCCTGGCAGATGCCTGGCAACGGGCTGTCTCAGAGGCTCTCGACCACGTTGTCCCTTTGTGGCCCCTGTCCCATTGCAGATCTTGGTTGGCTACCTGGTTTTCCGTGGAGCTCCGAGAGATGAAGCGTCAGAGGAGGGGCCTAGAGAGCAATTGGAGGTTCAGTGGGTCCAAATCTGACCGAGCACAGTTGAGATCTTTTATGAGATCTTATCTGGTGGCAATTAGAATGGCGAAGTATGCTTACTTCTCTGCTCTCATTGCATCCGCAGATAATCGCCCGGCCGCCCTGTTCGGGGTCACCCGCTCCCTACTTAGTCAGGGAGTGAGGGAGGACCCTTTGTGGGGGTGGGTCGAGGAGTTTAGTCAGCATTTGCTGGATAAGATCGTTCAGATTCGGGCTGGCTTGGACTACGATTGGCTAGAGTCGGACGAAGGAGGAATGATGGGTCTTGTTGATAATATCTGGGAAGAGTTTGTGCCTGTGACTCCAGATGAAGTGGACAGGATCATGCGGAGGCTGAGTTCAACCACGTGTTTACTGGACCTGTGACCCTCCTGGCCAGTTTTTGCCACCCGGGAGGTTACACGAGGC
>AZIM01005723.1:31631-44012 GCA_000516915.1 Ophiophagus hannah | reverse complement strand
TAGCATAGATGATTGGTGACCAACTGACACACTGTATATAAATGAAAGATGGTTTATGTTTTGTTTTGTTTTGTTTTTGTCTTTGTGTTATGTTTGTCTTTAAAAAAATAAAAATCTTAAAAAAAAAAAAGATTATCACAATGTAAATTTCAGTCCTATCAACCATATACTTTCCCATTGTTCCATCTGTATTTATAGTATAACCAAATTTTAAGCCCACTTCTTTATACATTATTTTACTTAGTCTTCTATTTCAAATTTCAAAAAAAGTTTAAACATTATAACAATTCCATGTTCATCATTTGTACAAAATTCTATTTCAAAGTCAATCTTGCTATGTTCAAACCCGTAATAACTGTAAATAAGAAAAATATCAACAACTATATCGTTCTGCCACCATTCTTTTCTTCATTTTATTTTTTATCACCTATGCCAAAATTTTAGTATCTCATAATAATCTACTCGTTTCTGTTTGCCTACTATTGTCTACAAAATATGCTGCTAAGAGCTACAAAGGTGTTCTTCAGCACAACCTGGATTTGTATGAAACAGAAACAACTTGTAATCAATTTCACAAGCAAAAAAGGGGAAGGAAACTAGGGACTTTTTGTTGAAAATGAACAAAAATGGACAAATTGAATGGATAATCTCAGGATTTACTGACTAAATGTTTGTGTCTGGGAAGAAAGGAACCCCAATATGCAATGTGGAAGAAGAGAAACAGTAATAATCATGTTTGGCACTCATGCAAAGAAGAGTGGAAGAATTTCTTTAAAATTGTTTTTCTTTCCCCTTTTTAAAATTTATTTATTTGATTTCTTTAGCTGACCATCTCAACAAATGACTTTGGGCAGCATACATCATAGAACATAAAAACAAATTTAAAACAATACAAACAATACAAAATAAATATACTGTGCATGGCACAAATAGAATTGTCAATGCAGCCACACACACACACACACAAAACAGGGCTCTTAAGACATTTGGGAACCCAAGACTGGACACACAACACATCATGATAACTGAAGGGAGAATGTTCCAGAAGACAGAAGCTATGCCAGAGAATTTTCCCTGGTTGACAGAACCTCAAACACCCATTTTTCACTCTGTTTCTCATGTTTTCTTTCATCTTTTCATATCTTTTTCTTTCTTTCTTTCTTTCTTCCACCTTTGCTTTATGCTTCTTAATAAAACTCTTCCTTAGTTTATATATGAAATTATGCTTACTGGAGGCATAGGCTTTTGAAGCGAACTGTCTGCTAGCTGCACAGATCATTTTTTAAAAAGTAGTTTATTAATTCTTACTGAGGCTTATTAATTCTAGTGACAATGATTTTTTTTCCTGATATGCCATGTGGGAAGAGATACCATGAAGCACAATTATGACATCACAAAAGCTAAGGATATGAAAAGATCTGAAGATTCAGAAGATGCTGTCACTCTCACTGTCCATGGAAAAAAATGGGAAAAAAGAACACTTTAGGGTAAATGTGGGAAATGCATTAGATTAGGGATGTCAAACTGGCAGCCCATGGGTCAGATGCATCATGTGCAGGCCAAGCCCACTCCAGCTCCACAAAGGGAAAAAAGTTGCAAAACGTCACTTGATGGCAATGTGTCTCAGCAAGTTTGATACCTGTGCATTACATGATTTTGAAACTTTACACTGAAAGACAAATACTGAATGTGATTTAATAGGTCAACAGGAGACTTAATAGGATTATGGTTGGAAAATTGTATTTGAAGGATATCATTTGCTTAAAAAGTTTGGAAGTGTTGAGTTAGATGATAAAAGTAGCAATACACATGGAAAAATACAAGTGGTATGGTCTTTTCAATAGATTTAAAACTGAAAACAAAATGCTAACAAAATTGATAGAAATGCATCATGCAGAACAAATTTGTATTTCTGTCTGCTCTCTGCTGGTATGGCTGGATGGCTTTTACTAACTGCAAAGAATAATCTTTGTTACTTAAGATATGTAGAATGTTGTAGAATATTCCATCCTGAAACAGCCTTTGATTTTATCAGGTTTTATCCTTTCTATAAAACCGTTTCCTTTTTATGTTGCTGAAGTAGACTGATTCTGAACTTGGGTTGTTTGGAATTTGGACCATTTCTGATAAATTTGAAAAAGTGTTTGACAGTAAAATATGTCCAGTGAGAAGAGCCATTCTAAAGTTGGAGTAGAAAATTGGGATAGGGGTAAGTTGATAGAATCATCTGACATTGGCTACATTTTGCACATACAGCTGTAACTAAATAGTGTTGATGAGAAAGATTAGTATCTTTCTTCAAGAGCCAGAGGGTCAAGTTGAAATGTTGAGCAAGACGTTGAAAAGTTCTCTTCCAATATTAAGAAATTTCTTGGATCACAGATTTTTGGTAATTGCTACTATTGTTCCTGGTTTTTTATCTGCATTTTTAAACACCCTTTGCTAAATTTTCTGCCCCTAGAAAAGCTGATACCAATCAGCCCAAACTATCTCCCATCAATGTTTGTGATCTAGGTAGTGGGAAATGAACAAAGGTAAGAGATCTGAGTTTTCTAAGGCTGGGACATTAAATATGTGATTTATTTATCATATGGCACATTCACATCTCATTTTGCTAAAGACACAGACAAATTCAAAATATGAAACATAAAATCTAAAATATTACAAAAGAATATCTAGATCACAAGTGTGATTTTTTTTTGCTTCATTTGTCACAGCCAGGAAATCAGCAAGGTCTCCATTATGGGGGTCTATATTGGCACTCTATTTTGGATAATTTGTTTTTCCACCCCACAGTTACAATTTGGTGATAATATTTTCCCCCACTTATTGAGTCTGTACATCTATCATGGCCTGTGTGAATTCTGTTCATTGTTGTCCATATTGCATGGGGCTAGTCAAACAACAGCATTTCAAATGTTTCGAATTGTGTGCATTTTGTCAAGCAAAGCTGAGAATGGTTCAAATGTTTTGTAAAAATAGAATTCATATATTTAGTATCACATCATATCATATCAAACATGTGAGTCCTATTCTTACAGAACTTTTGAACCATTCCCAACTTTATTTTGACAGAATACAGACAATGCAAAGCATTTGAAATGCTGTTGTTTTTGTCTGAACTCAAAATACAATTACCATTCTATTTCATATCCACCCATCCTATAGGGAGGCTGATACTAGACCAACCAAAGAAAAATAATTAGGCATGTCTAAGTTTTCTCCACTTTTTCTAGAAAAAATTGGGGGAGTCAACACTTTTAATTTCTCTCCTTTTTTGGCCTCTGGAGTTCACAAGGACATGACTCGAGATACAATATCAGTGAAGTGAGAGAATGTTACAATCTGTTCTCCTGGGGAGTGATATTAAACAGGCTTTCTGTATAAAATAGCCTATCTCAGTAGTGCGTTGCAAGGTGAAAGTGAGGTTATGGGTTCTTTTTCAGATTTAAGGTAAGAGAAAGAAGAAAGTGCTTGGAAATACTGCTACATCTCTGTCAATTCTTGAATCCAGCTCTAAAATGGAGAATTATAATATTTTCTCAATAAGCATGCCCTTTACTTAATTACTGTTTTTTAAATGGAGATATGAAATACTGAGCTAATGAGTAAAGGTAGATCAGATCTTTATAACACGTGGGTGTACAGTAGCTTTGTTTCATCCTGTACTCTTTGAAGGCACAAGTTCATATCATGGCTTCACTATTGACAATAGTGACATTTCTACTGCCAAGTTAACCTAACCCTTTGCTTATTTTCTGCAGTGTTTATTGGTTTTCTCCTATTTCTTCCCAAATATAATAGCATTCAGTCCCATGTGAGTTTTAAATTCTACAGATGGGAAAAGGCCAAATTACCTGAGAAAGAAAAGCATTCTGCAGCCAAATGAAAAAAGAAACCCCCAAATGTAAGAGGCACGAAGGCAGAAAATACATTTATGAGCAGATTGTGAGAGCTATGTAAAAAACATAAGGTTCTATAATGCATGTAACCTTACAAGTATCTCTGTAACATGTAATAGGTGCCCCCAAAGCATTGACATCTGTTTCAAAATAATAAAGGAAAAGATTGCATTTCAGATTCCTAGAGCTGCTTCCAAGTTCTGGGAACTGACAAATTATACAAAATGTTGAACTTATCTAACAAGATCGTGAAAGTTTCCTGTGGTAATGAACTAAAGTTTAGGGAAAGAAGATTTCATATAATCTCTGAAAAGTGACTAGTTAAATTCTGAGGAGGAGTTACAGGGAACATTTCATTTTTCCTAAATTTTGCTCAGCTTAGATTCAGACAGTCCATCAGTCAATGTATATCTTGCCTTGATGCTACCTTCCTAATGTAAAAATAGAGATTTTACTATAATGATTTAAACTTAAACATGGCTTAAACATAAAGGAGACTAGTCCTATGTACTAGAGCTAGTCTGACTATTGCTAGAATCAGACATAGTTTCCTATTAGCTTATTTATCATTTTTTTCAGTAGCTTCCCTTAATTTGGTGTTCAGATAATACAGATATGCTCTAGATTCATTGTACCAACTATTCCCCACAGTCCATATTCTAGTGCTACCAGTCACTCGTTAGACAACTATCAGCAAGTCTGTTCTTCAGCCATCCATTTCTAAGCTTATATCTGAGTGCTTTGACTGTTAGCAGTTGTACATATGTATGTATGAAGAAAAAAATATATACATTTCTTGTTTAGTGCAAATAGTTGTGAATGCATTGTACAGGCAAGAACTTGTATTTTTCATCATCCAAAATATGCATTTTTCCATTTTATTATATCTATGCTTCTTTCTATAATTTGCATATTAAGAATGTGTATGCATTTTCATAAGTCTTCTATGCAAGCTTCCTTATATAATCTATTTTTAGTAAAACAAAAATAAAAATACAGGTAGTATTTGGGAAATAAAACAGGACTATGGCAATATCTCAAGTCTCTTTTCATCTCTACCTTTATCTAATGGTATAAAGGCAAATACTACATGATTTAGGATGTGTTGTCTATCATGATTATAAATTTATTTCAATCCACAATTTCCATCCAATATGTTTTTAACTTAATTTTACTCTTATTCTTTAATGACATAGAATAATTTTCAAAACTTGGCTAAGCTATCTTGAGTAATTTTACAGCAATAACTATGATGGATTTCAGCTGGCAATATGGGAGCCTTTCCTAAGTGATTTTACAGTTTTTTTCTTTATACTGTAACATTAATTATTATAATTTGTCCAACTGTTAGAATTGCTAGTGTAATGTACTCTTAAAGTTGCCGTAAGGTTATGTCATCAGCCTCAGTACGTAGCTGAAGATTACAGGCTATTGGGGGAGAGAGAGAGAAGGAGCATTTTACAAGGAATAAGAAAAGAACAAAAGTTATTTTGTACATAACTTATTTGAAGTAAAATCTAATGGCAACTATATATTTTAGTCCCATCATTTATCAAGCACAGAAGATTTTGCTCATTGTTGGCAAGCTTTCATATCTAAAAGTAAATTTGGAATTGGAATATACCCAATTGGACAAGTTTCTGTTCCTTTGAGATTTTTGCTTTTCTGACACATGCTACCAGTGCAAACAGGGACATTAATTAGATAGAAACACACGCTCACATAGACCCACAGACACATACACAAAAACACCAAAGCCCTTAAACAAAGCAAATAATGGAAAACTATCTTTTGGGGGGGGAGACTATAAAAATACCACCATATGAGATGAGGGCAAGAAGAAGAACAATGCATATCTCATATCACACAATTTTTTTCAAATGCAGCATTTTCATTTTAATGAATGGATGAATATGAGTTCTGGCCAGGACTGTGGGAACCATGTGACCATGATCTGGTCACTTGGCAACCCATTTGCACCTATGATTGGCTGCCAAGTACCATGTGACCACATGATTGCCATTTGCAACCTTCCATGCTGGCTCCCTCAGAAAGTTAAAGGTGAAGCCAGCAAGGAAGATCACAAGTCATTAAGGTAAGTCTGCCCTACCCAAGCACCTTCTCCCAGCTCTCTGCATTAGTGTAGTGCTGGTCATTTGTGCACTTTGTACACCTACCACAACCTGTGTGGTGCCTCTTGCAAATCCTTTCTGAATCTCATGGACCTCTTGCAAACCCTCACACACCCTTCCTGCATAGCACCTCTCACGCAACCTTGGACATCTTTCTGACCCCCCTCTACTCATGCAGACCTCCCATGCATCCACTCAATCCATGCTACAATGCTATGCACCCTTGCAACCCATCTTAACCCAGATAGTACCTTGAGGTACCATCTCGTCTACACTCCTCTGCCTCTTTCTTACCCTTCCCAATTCAGTGCCTCTTGCACACTCCCTCATACATTTGTACACCATCCCCATGCCACATTATGCCTCTTGCATACCCTCCCCAATCTCCTACCCTCTTCTTCCTTCCTTCCTCACCTTTTGTGAATGCTGCAACACTGATTCAGTTAATAACATAATGACATCAGCTCTGATTGCAGGGAATTGCTCTTGATAAGTATTGAGGGTAGGTTTTGCAATCATGTTGCTTAGCAGTAGAAATTCTGATCACAATTGTTATTGTAAGTTGATTATTACCTGTATATGTATACTAAGCCTGGGTTTCATGCAAATGCTTACACATGGTAATAAACTGAAAATAACTGTTTTAAAATGTGACCAGGTATGTGTGTATTGTGCCCCAAGATGACTACAGACTATGTAATTTTTATTTTTTGACAGTCTGTCAAAATAGCCACATATGCTATTTGCAACTCATCGATCGTTATAGATCCTTTTTCATTCAACAGACACTAGATTGTATGGTTACATTATGAAACTGTAATAAAAACAAACATAATATCCATCTCTCAGCATATCATTTTCAAGCATTTTCCAGAATGCAATGTGATAATTATTTTTTTCTGAATATTTGCCAACCACTAACGAGAAACTGTGCTCCATTTCACAGAACAAAATATCAAAAATGTATTACAAAGAACAACTATTTCTTTGTATCCCAAATTCTGTTATCTTCCTGTCAATCAAAATTCAGATGTTCTCATTCCCCCCATTTTCAGAATTAAAGCAAAACAAAGCAAGAATTTATCAGATTAGAGATGCTCAAAACTTTACGTAAAATAGATGTGGAGACCACCTATGGTCTCCTAATTATTGATAGCCTGCAAGTTCTCATGTTGCAGGGGTGAGTAAATGGGTGCACTGATAAGACTTCAGTAACATTTGGAACACTGTAGCAGACCTAGTCTTTGTGTAGGCAATCCACAGAAAGAAATGGGAATGTACAGGGTTTTTTTTCCTGTGACATTAATATATTTCTATCTAAAATGCTGACCAAAGTGAAGAATTTGGGTAGGTAAGTTTAAAGGTAAGAGAAATGAATTCTTCAGAGATATTTCATCAACTCTTGGTTAAGGACTCTTTCATCTTTAAATCACATTTGCAGGCAGGACTGTTCTTGGGAAGGGTTTGCTCATTTCATTTTCATTCTCAAGATTAAGATTATTTCTATATTTCCTGCTGAAGGACCTGAAGGACAGGCTGGGGGAAGAACCTCCTGATATATCATCAAGTTGCTGTTGACTTTTAGTGACTGGATAAGACCACATCTTCCATCTCTATGGCCCCTAAGAGTCAATGTGGATTTCATGGCACATTAGTGCTTCTGCTGGTATGTAGCATAAACTTAGAAAATGAATATATAGAAGCTTAACATACTTTTGTTAACATACTTTTCTTATCATACTGTATATATGTTAGTTGCTTGGTTATTTATTTAAATGGGTTATAACATACTATAACCAGCCAGTTCTGGGTGGCCTAGTTTTGCTTAACTGGAATCTTAATTTTCTTCCAGGATATGGCTCATCTTCTGAATTTACAGTATACAGAGAGATGCATTGATGAGAACCAGAACGTCTATTTCATATATTTACCACCATTGGATTGGACTGTAAGAGCCATGTCCTATAGCATCATTTCTATTCACAAGTTCATCCGAGCCACTTTGAAGCTGACTCTGCAATAGCCTTCACTCCTGCAGACTTTGCAATGGAGAGAACAATCAGCAAACCCTAAGGACCAAATGGTGCTGTATTTCCAGCTGTATTTCCTACCCTAAGTATCAAACTTTCCACATGTGGTGGGGCTACCAGAATCCTCTCAACTTCTCCTTCATAGGGAGAAGCAATAAATAAAATTGCAAATGTCCCATTGCCGTCAGCATTTCCAGATACAAGCCTTTCTTTGGCTATTCTTCTAAAAGTAAAGAATAGCAGCAAACCACCATTTCTTTGTTATATTTAACTGATAGCTGTGATATTATACAGTCTAATTTGCAGCTGAACACTCCCCCCCTCCCCCAGCTGTAGTCATGGCTATATGATGCTGTGCTGGTGGCTGAGTAAATGAAAATAGGACATGCAGACAGGTATCAGGAACAGGAGAACTGCATATGGGAGAGATATGGTTGATCCTAATCCTGGTCTTGTAAGCACCCAAAATTTCCTCAACTCCTCATGCTGCTGCACAAAGACTAAGAAGAGAAGTTGTTAGTAAACATCACTACAAGGCAGTTATTTGCTGATACAAAGCAGTCTGTTGTCTAAGAGAAAAAGGAAATAGACAAAGCTCTTGTTGATATCACCCTTGATGACAAACAGATTCAGAGCAGCTGCTAGAGAGACAATCTTGTGAAGACATCAAGTCAGCCTTCCCCTTTGAGGACCCATGAACAGAACAGTATGTTAGCTGAAATTTAGCAGGCAGAATGACTTCCTGCCAATGGAGAAAATGTGGTACCCATAAACTCAGCAGAGCTTCTGCACTGCAATATATATATATATATATTCTGGAGATTCTGGCAAAGATTCCTTTAGAATGGACTACACCAATTTTCCCCTTTATATTTCTTAGGTATAAATTCCACTGTATTGGAATGGAATGGAATGTTTCTGGGAAGCAACGTGGTATAAAATACCTATTCCATGAGAGAAGGAATTGTAATCTTAATATTGGGGGAGGTACCTTGAGAAAAGTTGTTAATAATTAACATCCTCAAGTTTTTAGAATCACTGCATAAATTAAATGGAGTCATCATTCTTTTAGATATTAAAATTTGAATTGCTTATGACATTTTGAGGTGAATACCTGAGAAAAATGGAACACAAAGGAGTATACCCCAATCAGACTTGGCTGAAACCACTAGATGGCAGCAAAACATTACTTTCCCTGTATCCCTTTTTAATTGCCACCTAGTGGTCATGTGACAGTAGCTAGGAATGGTAGCCCTAGATACTGCATTTGGTTCCATCTAATAAACTTTTATTCAAACCATATCAGAAGGTAAAACATTACATTTCATGATAGAGTTGCACAAGGACCAATTTCCAATGTGCTGGACAAAGGCTATCCAATTTGGTATATCCAGGGTATCCAATTTAATATATTTGGGGTCTGATTATGTTTTGCTGTTAGATATGATGAGTAATATAGTTCTAAATAGTTAGAAGATGCCATGCACTTTCCTACTGCTTCAGTAAAATAATTTTCACCCATACACACACAGTCTCACACAGAGATGCAAAGTGCCTTTATGAGCACAGTATAGATAATAGTTCCTATTTCAGAGAGCAACTCCCTGTATCTTTTTTTTCTTCTATGTGAAAAGCTTTGAAAAGGATGTTTCCCTTTTGTGTATTGGACCTGAAATATGCCTTTTATTGAAGTCTAGTATTCACTTGCCTTTGAACAATTTCTACTACACTCTATTGTTAATAAGAGCAACTCATCAAATCCAAAGCCAATTTCTTGGCTAACAGAATGCAATACACATTTTCATCCAATCTTCACTAGATCTAAAAACTTTCAAATTTCCCATACATCCAGAATTGAAAAGGGCAACAAAAGAAAAAGAACGCTGGTAAAGAATGGACTTTTCCTTCACATTTTCATTAAAGAACTATCGTTGGTTTAAATATGTTTCAGCTTTTCACCAAAGGTAACACATGGATGTTTGTGCTACCTTCTTATGTGCTGGGTTCACCGCTAATCTGTTCAATTCTTTCTACATCATTATAAGGGACCTTTTGTTTGGTAGATAGTCAGGTACTGCAGAGAAGGAAAATCAATTTGAAGCACTTCTTATCTTCGTAATACATTAAACCTTTTCTTTGTATTTTCAATTCTTTGCTTTTTCCCACAAGGGAACTAGGCATACACATGTTCCAAAGCAAAATAGAACATGTGTATGCAAATGGAAGAGTGTGAGGTTGGTTTTTCATGCTCAAAGTAGCCCCTGATCTGATTTTTGTATGACAAAATCAAATTATCACACATCTGCAGTTCAATGGATAATCTCTATAGAATTGATATCATGAAGAGCCATATAAGCAATCCAAACCTTTTGATCATTTTTGCTCACGCCAAAATATCTGCTTTCCACTGTTATATTAAACACTTTCACCAAGAAAAAAACACATTACTTCTTTAGACAAGTCCAAACAGTCATCACAGATAGAACTTTCAAGTGCAGTTGCTCTTCACAGTAGTCACAACATAAAGTTTGAATGTGTGTGTGTGTGTGTGTGTGTTACTTTAGTAACTCAGTTAAAAGAGCAATGCTCTTTTGGGAAAGAATTATCAACCCACCCCAATTACTTCCTAAGTCCAATATGCTGAAAAAAATGGAAAGAAATTGGGGATGGGGGGAAAGTCCCATCTTATTTTAAGTACTTACATCTTGGGTCTGCAAAGGAAAATTCAAAATTTAAATATCTTGTAATTTAGCTAATTCACATTGCAGGCTCTCATTGCTATTGAATCTGTTGCAGTAGAAGATAGATCACCATCTCTTTTAACCTGTAAGCCAAATATTCAAACATCAGACAGGAAAGAATGAATTTTTCCCCCGACTTTACATAGGGGGATATTGTATTTTTAATGTATGCACACTTATGTAAATTGGGTTGGTGTTGAAATAGTGCAAAATAGATAAACAAATAAATCTACTGTGTTTTCACTATCTTCTTTAGAACTCTGGTATGAAAATCTATTCTAAATTTACTCCTTGTTAGGATTTGACAACTCAGAATAAGAAGGGGAAAGATACATTTTTGCCCATTAGATTACATATAAAAGGTCACTGGCTATTGGTTTAGTAGTATCTGTCAAACAGTGATAAATGTATGCCATTTTTTTTAGAAACCATGTTGTTGATGCTTAAATCTCCATAGGGCTTATTTTCAGCTATTGACCTTTTCTAACCAGGAAACATGTCATACCAGATCTCATATGCTTGAACCCTGAAAATAAAACCTTCATAAAGGAATTATATAATGTCTGACTGAAGGATATGGAAAAGAGTCACACTAAACTAATCCTGAGATGGTATCTGTTGTGGAACCTATTCATTTAATCAAAAAGATGGTTCAGTTATACCAATTAAATTGTCCTTTTAAATTGTTTTGTGTGTGTGTGTGTGTGTGATATTGGGATTAACATCATGGCTAGCATTTTCTGTGATGGTTGTCTATCTCCAGGCTCAATAAATAATGCACCCCAGTTTTTGAATCTCCCGGAATTAGCACAATATTTCTCACAGGACTTTTACACATACATCTGATATTTCAGATATTTTAAAAAGGAATGGTGTTCTGTAAAACATTGCCTTGGTTTAGTTTTATAATTTTAGCACATTTTAAAAAGAAGTGGGAACATGATTTAGATTAGAAAAAGTACAAAAGGAACCATAACATGTTCAATAACTCAGAATTAAAAGCCAATAATGAGGCAAGTCAAAGCACCCTAAAACTTTGAAGTTTAAATCAGAAGCCAATGCTGACAAAAACATGCAAACAACTGAAAAAGTACTGAAATCTGTACTTTGTATGTCTGTACTAATAAATAAGGCAGATCTGCCTTGTATATTAACAAAAATATCACCTGCTTCAAACAACTTTAAACATTTTGAAGGAAACATACAAAATTAATGCCTTTTAATGCCTATTCTACCTTTGTTTTCTGCTCAAACAAGGCTCTTCACAAGTCTGATGAATCTGTGGAAGTAAACACAAAGGACAAATATTTTTGCAGTATCCAATTCTGCTGCAGTACTTGTCTTCCCAAGTCAGACGCTTATATACTTTTCTACTGAGAATGTTGTTAGCGTGTATTTTGAATTATTCTTTTAAAAACTGAGTTAATTTGAAATTATTAATGAAGTTGATTTGTTTTTATCAATGATCATAAGAAACAGTAAGTTGTCTTTATTTATTTGCTTGCTTGCAATGAATTTAGCAGATTAACAGATAGCAGCGTTCCACTATCTCAGAAGTTGCCACAAAGAAGAGGGA
>AZIM01005719.1:113109-125352 GCA_000516915.1 Ophiophagus hannah | reverse complement strand
TAATTTTTCGAGTTTCACCTGTATATGTGTCTAAGTTTTTTCAACACTAATTCAACAATTCTGGTTTAATTTATGGTTTTACAACCTGGCTTAATACTGACTAACTGAATGGCTTTTCTATTTAACCCTGTCAGAATCTGGAAATATGTGAGATCTTTAGCTAAGATAGCAAATTGGGGCTTATACAAGAAAACCAAATTCTTTGGGACAGCTGCACTTGTCATACAATGCAGCATCCATGGAGTCAGTTGCTTAAACTCCTCCTGCCTCATTCTCTAACTTGCCTAAAATACCAAGTTTTTCACTCAAAAAATGGGAAAGAAATCCAAAGACATTTACAATATTACATTTCTAATATGAAGTGATCTGAATAACTGGTCTTGAGTTGGGAGTTTTACCAATTTGAGAACATTTCCTTACGTCTTGAGGCAGAACTCTTAACAAATTTCACTGGCTTTGTGAGAATGTTTGAAGATTCTTCCTCAAAGGCTAATACAGATCAACCTTCAATGCTTACAAAAGGGGCTTAAGTCTATGTTGAACTACAATATACCTGTGCTTTTATGTTGAACTACAATATACCTGTGAATGAACCAGCCTTAATGATCCAATTTTAGGAAAGCCTAATAGATGAAGTGTATTAGGAAGAGGCAAGACAATGCCCATTTTAACTACTAACTATTTTTTAATAAATTTATTTATTTAATGTTTCAACAATTAAAAACAAATTTCCACATTTTGCAATGATATTGTAACAGTGTTTACATTGATTAATAACATCCATAGGTATTTTATCTATAAGTATATGAAATTCTTCCTTATTCTAAATGTGTGTGTGTGTGTGTGTGTGTGTGTGTGTGTGACATATACATATAAGTTACACATACGCTATATTACTTTACAATTTCTTGTTCTTTATCATTTGGCATCTTTACGTCTTTTCCTTAGCCATTTGTACCATACATCCCATATCCTGAAATATTCTTCTTCTTCCTTGTTTTTTAATAACATCATTAATCTAACCATCTCAGCGCATTCATATATCTTGTTGATTATTGCTATTTCTGAGGGAGTTGTAGCCTGTTTCCAGTTTTGGGCGAAGGAAATTCTAGCAGCAGTTATGATACGGAGTATTAGATATTGATATTTTTTATTTAAGCTAGGTTCTAACATGCCTAACAGAAATGTTTCTTGCTTAAATTTGATCTTTTGTTTCATTAGTTCCTCTAACCAGGATTTAATTTTGAGCCAGTACCTCCATGCTTGAGGGCAGGTCCACCACATGTGAAAATATGTTCCCTGGCTATGATTGCATCTCAAGTATTTAGCTATCATGTTGGGAAACATTCTGGCTAGTCTCGCTGGGGAGAGCTGCCAGCGGCAAAACATTTTATATAAATTCTCCTTATAGGAGACTGACATTGTTAACTTGCCAGATATGTTCCCATTGCTCCAGATCAATAGTATAGCCGAAATTTTTAGCCCAGGTTATTATATTTTCTTTAACTGTTTCCTCCTCCATTTTGTATTCCAATAGATAGTTATATAATTTATAATTTTTTCAACCCCTTGTAATATTTTGTCTAATTCTTGTTGTGTTGTACAAAAACCAAATTGTTCCTTGGTGGTGTTTGAACCTGGATATAAGGCCACCATCCTATTTCAATTCCTTGTGACGTTAATTGATTCTGTGTTTTTAATTCCCCTTTTTCATTTAGAAGTTCTTTATATTTTATCATTTTATTTAAATCTAGAGCATTGGGATATATCAACGCTTCCATTGTCGATAGCCAGAGAGGTATTTTCACATAGTGGTTCTTTTTTAATTTCTCCCAGACATGTAATAAGGTGTCTCCTCACCCAATGTCTTTGAAAATAAGTATGGCACTTATTTTTCCCATCCCAGAGAAACATATGCCAGCCAAGCTGCAAGTCATAACCTTCTATCATTAATATTGTTTTATCTGTCAGATTAATCCAATCTTTAATCCATGTGCTTACTGCAGCCTGATAATATAGCTCAAAGTCAGGGAAGCCAAAACCTCCCTTACTTCAGTTATCTTGCAATAAGTTATATTTTATCTGGGCTTTTTTCTTCTGCCAAAAAAATTCACTATTTTTTTTGTTTGAATCTTCAAAAAAAATTCCTTCCTAGCTTGACTGGCACTGTTTGAAACAGATATAATAGCTTTGGTAAAACATTTGTTTTTATAGTTGCTATCCTCCCCACCAATGAAAGTTGTATTTTAGCCCAATTGTCTAGATCTTTTTGAATTTGAAATATCTATTTATCATAATTATTTTCTTTAATTGAAGAGCATTTTGCCGTAAGCCAAATCCCAAGGTATTTTATTTTTTTCACTATCTGCATTCCTAATTTGCTTGCTAATCTTTCATTCTGCCTTTTAGTACAATTTTTAGTTATTATTTTAGTCTTTTCTTTGTTAATTTTAAGCCCTGCCACCTTTCCAAATGCTTCTATTTCTCGTATTAATATATTACTTTTTTCTTTTGGGTCTTCTATAATGAATATCATATCGTCAGCAAAGGCTTGAAGTTTATACTCCTCTTTCTTGATAGTCAATCCTTTAATATCTTGATTCTGCCTTATCTGGATCAGCAATACCTCTGCAGATAATATATAGATAATATATATAGCAATGGGGCTAATGGGCATCCCTGCCTTACTCCTTTATTTATTTTTAAGCCATCCATGGATTCTCCATTTAATATTATTTTTGCGTATATAATGTTTTGATGAGTCCTAAAAAAATTTCACCGAATTGCATCTGCTCTTTCAAGTTAATTTCAAGGAATACTTTTAGTTCTTTTTTTACCATTTGAGTATATTCTTTATCTCTTAATAAATTTTTATTAAAGGTCCATCTCCCGGTCTTCCTCTTTCCTCTCCATTTCATTTTAATTGGATTATGATAGTTGTTCAATGAGGAATCACCAATTTAAATTATCAAACACCTCTGGATGTCCAAAAACATAAGTGCCATTGGTTTGTTAGAATAAGTCTCATAATATTCTAGAACATCCATAATCAATATTGTGTTGTTCTTTATCTGCCTATTTGGGAGAAAACCATTTTGGTCCGGATGAATGACTTCATTTAATAATTTTTTCAGTCTTTCAGACATTATTGTGGCTAAGATCTTATAGTCCACGTTTAGGAGCGAAATAGGTCTGTAATTCTTAATTTGCTGGGGATATGGGTATGAGTGTTATAAGTGCTTCCATCCATGTCTGCGGTATTTTGGCTCATTCTAAGGCCTCATTGTACAGGTCCAACATTAATTCCTCCAATAAGTCCTGAAATTCTTTATAGAACTCTGCTGGTATTCCATCTGGCCCTGGAGTTTTATTAGTTTTTTATTTCCCAATTGCATACTTCACTTCTTTTGGCGGTTATTTTATTATTTAGCATATCCTGTGCAGCGTTCAATACTATAGGTAAGTCTCTTTCTTCAAGGTACTATATGATGTCCACATCTGAGATTTCTTCCTGGGTATACAAGTTGGCAAAAAACTTTTGAGCAATCAATTTTTTT
Organism: Ophiophagus hannah; assembly: GCA_000516915.1. Lineage (NCBI taxonomy): Eukaryota > Metazoa > Chordata > Lepidosauria > Squamata > Elapidae > Ophiophagus > Ophiophagus hannah. Next base: position 121,795 of record AZIM01005719.1, on the reverse strand, counting down.
TTATCTATCTGGGAACATAGGCTCCCATTTTCATCTTGCAGCAGTAATATTGTTCTTTTTTTAACTTGTGCGACAGCCATTTCCCTGGTTTATTCGCATTCTCGAAATAATTTTGTTTCACTAGTTTCAATTTCCTGGCCATTTCCTCTTGTAAATTTAAATTTATTTCATGCTTCACCAGATCCATTTTAGTTTCCTCATTACGAGGATCTTTTTGCATTTGGCTTCCAAATTTTTCAATTTTTCCTGTCTTTCCACCTGTTGTTTCCTTCTTTCTTTTTGCTGCGTAAGCTATTGTTAAGACCCTTGTATAAACCTTTGTTGTATCCCACAGATTTTGTACTGTTGTCTGCTCTTTCAAATTAATTTCAAGGAATACTTTTAGTTCTTTTTTTTACCATTTCAGTATATTCTTTATCTCTTAATAAATTTTTATTAAAGGTCCATCTCCCGGTCTTCCTCTTTCCTCTCCATTTCATTTTAATTGGATTATGATCAGCCCAAGTATTTGGCAGGATTTCCATTGTCTCTACATTTTCCAGTTAATCACGAGTCCATCCATATCAAGATGGACAATCCTACATCATGATTTGTGCGGGTTGGAAAAAAAGGTAAATTGTTTTTCGAATAAGTTTAATTCCCTCCAAGTATCCTTCAAATTCAATTCTTGTACCATTCTATCAAATGTTCTCCTCTTTTTTTATTCATCTTACTACTTTTGTAATCCTTTCCTTTATCTGACACTGCGCTGTAGTCTCCTACTATACACACATTCACTTGTTCAGTCTCTATGATCTTCTTATGGAGCTTACAAAAGAATTCTTTCTGATTTGTATTCGGGGCATATATTGTTACCAAGAGTATCTTCTTTTGATCTATAGTTTATCTCAATAAGTAACATCCTTCCATCCTCATTATTGTAAATTTGCCTTGGGTTTAGCCAATCTTTCATATACACTATGACACCTCTCTTCTTTTTATTTGTCAGGGCCAGATATAATTTACCTAATTGGGAAATTCTAAGGCATTTCCATGTTGTTTTGAAATGTGGACTTCTTGCAAGCATATGATATCTACTTTTTGTTTTTGGAGCTTTGCGAATACCTGTTTCCTCTTAGTATTTATCCATTTATATTGACTGATAGTAGGGTGATCCCTCCATCCATTTTACTATTTGTATGTAACAACTCTTGTTTCCTTTCTTGTTCTAAGTTCTCTCCATGGCCTTTTGTTTTCTTCTTCCTCTCGATTCTTCTGTTGTCTTAATTCCCGTTCCGTCTACTTTTCCTTGGACGTTAGCTCCTCTTCACTTCTACTCTGTCTCCTCCTTACTTTCTTGTTCCTCTTCCATTCCCAAGTAGTGCTCATGAAACTCATGTGCCTTGTCCAATGTATCAATTTTATTTTTTTTTCCCTGCCAGGATATTAAAAGTCCTTCAGGGGTAAGCCACCTGAATGGTATCCTGTTTTTAATCAATTGAGATGACAGAAATTGGTAGTTCCTCCTCTACTCTCTGACCCTCCTGGGTATCTGCTTCAGAGTCACCACCTCACTACCTTTATATATTAATGGCTCATCCCTCGTTCTTCCATATAGCAGGTCTCTGGTTATTTTCCTTGCACAGTGTACATGGACATCTCTTGGAAGTTTATGCCTATGCGCATAATGTGTATGTACTCTGTACACCTCATCTATATCATTCCAGACCTCTTGGTTGTCTTTCTGGAGAGCATCCGCTATCAAATCTGTCATGAGAGTACATAGATCTTCTTTTCTATCCTCAATGACATTCTGGAATCTGAGAAAAAAAGCCGCTTTTTCTAGTTCTAAATAGACCACTGCCTCTTGGAGTTCACTGTACAGTACTTTCCAGTTGTGTTCAGTCTCTACTAACTTCTTTTCCACACTCTCAGTTCTGAGTTCCATCGTCAATTTCTGTTCATTCTTTGCCTCTTACATTGTTCCAATTTTTTCATCAAACTTCTGTATATCAGTTTTTACTCCACCTATATCATTCTTCATTTCACTTTTCAAGTCCTCATGATTTTTCGCTATGAGTTCTTGTGTCCTCACCATCATCTCTTGCATCATATTTAAAGTTGACTGTACAGTCTGCAAGGTTAAGGTGGATTCTGATTTCTCTGCATGCAACATAGTGTCTAGTGACCTTTGTCCTGAGGGGGAAGATATGCTCACTGTCACCTTCTTTCCAATTTTTGTGGTTGTTGGAGGCATTGTCATTTTCAGGGTCCTTAACAAACTTTTCCAACCATCAAATGGCACATTTAGAGCTACCCCTCATTGACTCTTATATCTTATATCTTGCTTAGTATTTCAATCTCTCTCATACATTGTTCCTTAAAATGTTAAATATGTTCAATATTCACTAGTAGCAAATAATTAATTGCTTGAATAATGACCTTCTACTTTAACTCTATAGTTGCAGTTCAATATCCAATATAAGTTCTACTATTTGATTGTCTCTAATAATCAGTGGTCAATAATCAATAATCATTAATTCCTCTAATAAATATAATTAATTCATCAATTAATAAATCTTAGAAAAAACATTTAGAGAGTTAATCATGATAAATATACCCTCTATTTTGTCCACAGCTATAAATACAATTTATATTATTTACACAAAAAAGTTAACCAGAAAAAGTATTAGTGCTTATCCACATATATTTAGCATACTAAACTATTAACTATTTTAACTATTCATGTGGTTGTATTAGTATAAAAATTAGCTTGAGGATCAGAATTCAGTTGAGAAATTGCCTGTACATGCACACATATGTACATACTGTTATTTAAATAACATACCTACATACTGTTATTTAAATAACATACTGTAATTTTAAAAACTTTGCATTCGAGTCTGCAGTAGCAGAGTCCATGATGCTGGGTGGAACACGCCTATGATTTTCCAAAAAAATAAAAGAAGTGGCACTAAAAAGGAAGCAATGTCTTATTGTTTTATGCCAAAACAAACTCTATCTTTCAGAAAGATATGAATCTTTTATTTTAACTCAGCTAAGTCAGGAAATGGAAACGCCAGATAGCAGGAAAGCAGAACACTGATAACATTTTTAAGTTAAGCAATCTTTCTTGCTAATATTTCAACATTTTCAGTTTTCTACTCCTGTAAATACTCAGAGAGATGAACAGTTTTCCATTATTGCTTAGCCTTGATAGTTTCAGAGGCCTCTAACAATTTCAGGCACCTGAAACTCAGTTTCTACTCACAAGCTAGGCCAAAGGCTGATGTAGTTGTAGACTGTGGTGGATGCCACGGACAGTTGTCCAGGCTTTGGATCCTATAATCCTGACCTTTGTAATTATGATTCAAGTCCATACTAAGCAATTACGTTTTTATCTAACCAAAGTTCATCCTTTTCAAATGCCCAAGGATTTGGTTACCATAATCCCAATATTGAGAAAAGGGTAGAGTTCATTTTTTCACAATGAAGTTCAGATACTAGTACCGTAATCCACAGAGAAAGATATTCAGATCATTCTACCCACCAAATACAATATTTTGAGATTTTAAAAAGTAATCAGTTATGCCTTTCCTCCCAACCTAATCTGTGTGCCATAAAGCTGACTTTAGAATGAATAATCATCAGGTCATTTTTTTCTCTCCCAGAATCAGAGTTATAAGTCCCACAGCTGTAGAAAAAGGAGATCATTTTGCCCACCAATTTAGCACTCAATTTTGTTTGTCAAAAGGCAGTCTGGAGAAATGCATTGATGTAACAATTACCAGGTATCAAATTCCAATTTCAATTGTATGTCCACAATTATCTGCTTGTGAAGTGTCAGGCACAGAATCTAAATGAACTTAGATGAAGTCAGGCATAGAACCTAGATACATCATTCCATTCTCTGTCATGGCCCAATCAATCAAATAGAATTTAAGCTCTTGCTTTACATTATTCAGATTATGCCATTCCTTTCTCCTCCCAGACTATCTAGTGCAATCAACATACCCCAAACTGTATGACCACCACCACTGCTATTCCAGGTCAAGTGACAAGAGGAATACGAGATGAAGAAGATCTTGAATTTGTAGAAATCTATCTCTGTAGGGGAAGGAGGTTATAATGTTGGGAATACTATTGGCCAGATGAGAAATCCTTGAAAACTGATCAGTGGTACTGAGAAAAACCAGGTCATATTCAAAAGGAATGCCAAATATGTCATCATCCTCAGAAGAGATTCCATTCCTGACTCTTAATCTGAGCTGTTGCATCTGAAACTATAAGTAAGCTTTTGTCATTTTCAAGAACATAAAATAAAGGTAAATGTTTCCACTCTTCAATTGTTTTTGACTCTAGGGGGAGGTGCTCATCCTCATTTCTTAGCCAAGGGAATATGTGTTGCCTGAAGACATTTCCATGATCATGTGGCTAGCATGACTATGTGTCGAGGTGCACAGAAGTGGTACCTATTTATTCTCATTTGCATGGTTTTGGACTGCTAGGTGGGCAGGAGCTGGGGCAAATAACAGAGGCTGAACCGTCACACAGTGTTTGGGTCTTCCAGCTGACATGTTCTGCATTTTTAACCACTGAGCTACCACGGCTCCACCTTAAGAACATAGGAAACAATAAAGGGGGATAGCTAAGTTGGCTATAAATGAGTTACCTGTCAAAGATTTAATTTGGAGAACTGAATCTTTAGAGCAGTAGTAGCTAACCCTTTTGGGCTCCTGTGCCAAAAATTGTATGCGTGCTCGCGCTTGTGTGCCAGCACCCAGAAGGCAATGTGCCCCTCCACCCCCTGCGCATGCATGTGCAATCCCCCCCACGCCCCCTTAACTGCACTGCACCTCCCTGCTGATGTTTGGCCTGTTTGAGGCCTTTTTCAGCCTCCCAGAGGCTTGATGAAAACCTCTGCAGCCTCCGCAGCCCAAAAAATAGGCCTGTTTCATCACTTCTGATATTACAGGAAGTGACAAAACGGGCCTATAACTTGAGCAGTGCCATTTGTGCATATCTAAGATCGGAAGAGCGGGNCCAAAAAATAGGCCTGTTTCATCACTTCTGATATTACAGGAAGTGACAAAACGGGCCTATTTTTCAGATGGCAGAGGCTTTCCTCAAGCCTCTGGGAGGCTGAAAAAGGCCTCAAACAGGCCAAAAATCAGCTGGGAGGTGCATGCATGTGCAGTGAGGCAAGTTTACCTGCGGCTTATGTGCCAGCAGAAATGGCTCTGCGTGCCATCTGTGGTATGCGTGCCATAGGTTTGCCATCATGGCTTTAGAGGAACATATCCTGACCAAATCAAGATTTCAGTTTCAACAGCATTTGTATATGAAATAAAGAGGATTCTGTTACAGTATTTAAAGCTTCTCAGAAGATTCATAATTTCCCAAAATTATATACTTGGTGCTGAAAATATCTTGGCTGTTTCTGGGACTAGCCTATCACTTCCACCTCAGCTCTTGATATTCTAATTTTCAGCCTCTTGCTGAAATTCTAATTATGGTTTTGCCAATAGTGGTTAAGGATTTTGGATTGATTTTTGGTTTCATGGTTGCAGCATTTTAGTAATGAGGTGGCTGTTCTTTTTAACTGCCTTCCCAAATAGGCTTTATTTACTTAGTTACAGTCATTGCCATTAGATTTACAACAATTTTCACTGGTTATAAAAGCTCTGCCTACTTAAATGTTTTTAACTATGGTATGAGAATACTAGTTTCCTGGTGAGTCTGACATAGACACAGGATCATTGGAAGTCTTAGTGTGTACTGAGTTTGGAAAGCTCCCAGTTACTGGATTCAGTAGTGTCAAAGTAAAACCACTTCAGCGGTCTGTATTACTAACCGTTGTTGTCTGTCATCCTAGTCAGTGTTCAAATCATGCTCCAAAGTCTGCATGGTGGCATGCATATTGCTAAGCCAAATGTGCATAAACATAAAGTACATTAGTTGTAGGTCAAATATCAGGCGTTTACACTATGCACCTTCATCACTTGCAATAATTACATGCAGAAGCAACAAATAATACATGTGTATGTGTTTGTGTGTTGTGGTTATAAACTAGGCAGATGAATCCATGCTCAAATATACAACCATTCATAACAGTCACACAAGGGTAAATATAAAAATTTCTGAACATCATAGGACAACATTCAGTATTTTATTACAAAGTTTGATAGTTATGGATGTGATAAAGAAAGGCAGTTCATCACTGATATGGACAGATATAGAAAAACAAAACACGTTTTATCATTATTTCTATATGTAACACATTAAACTATAAATTTAAGCCATTACAGAAAACAATCTCAGTTATTTTCTTTGTTTCTGCTAATATTAAGACACATTAATGTTTAGTTTTATACCCTTAGGAAATTTTAGGATATCACTGTCCTAAACGTGCTGCTTGAAATTTAAGTCATGATCCAGATAATAATGAAGTTGGTTTTCTCCACAACTATTCTAGAAGTCAGTTTAAGAATATACATATATTAAAAAGCCTCCAATTATTTATCTTCAATTCACTTGACAGAACAAAATGTTAAACTATGGAGGAAATATTGCACTTTAGCAAAATATGATAGGATCAATGATGGAGACATTATAACTATTGTTACTGTTCTACAATGTTCTCAAATTTGTTCTCACTGGTTCTTTTATAATCATTTATCCATTAAACTATATTGCAATATAAGTAATAAATAGGGTTTTTGAAATGTTATAATCTTGCAGTTATTCCAGTGATTTATCTCCTTAAAAGTAGCAACAGTCTGCTACATTTTGTGTAAGCTTCACCTACAAATGATTGCCAAAACAGTCAATGATGCTAGGTGTTAACTTTATGTTGTACATCTTCATTATTTTGTTTAAAAAAGTCTCCATGCATTATAATGCTTTTTTCTGTTCATCAAATTATCATAAGCACTTATTTTTCACATAAGCACTCTTACAAGTTTATGTATTCTGTATTTAATATTTAAGCTCTTACATTAAAGCAAATGTAGAAAAAGGAAATATAAATAACATTATCTCGGTTTATTGGCTTACATTCTGTTTTACTTGGAATTATACAGATTTTCTTCATTGAATTTTTGATTAGCCTGTCTAACTAAAGCTTTCTTAGTTCTTAAAGCAATGCCAGATTAAATAGAAGACTAGTGGTTGTTATTTTTTTAGCAATGCCAATTTGTATTTCACATATGCATTTATACTCAACAATGCACTAAAAAGCAAATAAAAAAGAATAATCTAGACTTTGTTGAAGAATGATATTCAAGCTTTTCTAGACATTTTTACAATGATATATGACTTCCTGGAGAAATGCTGTTATCTCCTTCATACAGTCAAAACAGCATGCATTATCTTGAACAATACGAACAGTGCTAATTCTTCATGTAGAGAAAGAAATACCTGTTGAGGGCAAAATAATATGCACATTCAACTATATGCTAAGATCTAAATTAAACATTTAAACAAAGCAGGATATGTGTTGCAGAGGATAAGGTCATGCATCTGATATTGGACTTTAGAAAATTAGAGTTAAAAACTTTCAGTTAGGTGTACATTTATATTATTTAATCCAATATTTTGACATATTTTCTTTATGGTTATAATTTAGCAATTACCTCTATGTTTTGTGTTCTTGCACTGCCAAACTAACATAGAAACTAAATGCTAGTGCAATGTATCCACTTTACTTTAAATAGAAAATAGCTTCTAATCATTTAGAAATGTGCCAAATGTCTTACAAAGTACATATATCTGATTTTCAGCTATTTCGCATACTAACTTCTAGGAGGTTTCAGATATGTGTTTGATTGAAACTTCAAGAAGCTATAAAAATCATTACATTAGAGATTATACATATTTATACATTACCTCGGATTTAAATTTTTTCAGTGGACTTTCTGGTCAGAAAATTTAAAGAGCTGTTAAAGCCAAATAGTTTTAAGTCAGGCTAAGTCAAGAGATGATCAGTTTTGTAGTAATGCAGTGATTCTAAAGTGATGCTAAAGTGATTCAATATGTAAAAGAGGAATATTTATTAAAAATCCTAATTTCAAACACACAAGGGGGGATAATAGGATCTATATTAGTGAAAGTAATCCAGAAAAAGGACATTCAGAGGTTGATAGTAGCTTGAGTAAATATAGGTTTAAGATTTAGTAGGTGTACCTACTTATATCAAATTTGATATAAAAAAATCATTGAAAAAGCAGCTAAAAATAAAACTGGCAATGTTTTATACATTGCCATGTAAGGCTGCTAAGAAAACTTATCACTTGCCAGCAGATTTCCAGGGGAAGTATGGTGAACTACCACATCTCTGTATGAATGGAGATGATGACCAAGGCGCAGACTGAAGAACAGGTTAGTTGATTGGTTCTATGGAACTTCTCCGGATAAGGAGAGGGTGAGATATTTACCCACAGTGCTTCAGACATCCATAAGACAGCAGTCTCCCAGAGATTTGTGTGCCGGGAGTCAAAGGAAAAAGCCACTGGGTTTTTTGTAAATTAGGACATCCAGGAAGGGAAGTTGGTTGTTGGCTTCTGTTTCCATGGTGAATTGTATTTTGTTTCCATGGTGTTTCTGTTCTGTATTGTATTTTGTTTCCATGGTCTTTCTGTTCTGTATGGAATTGTATTTCTGTTTCCATGGTGAATTGAAAATACAATTCACCATGGAAACAGAAGCC
>AZIM01005717.1:33634-44122 GCA_000516915.1 Ophiophagus hannah | reverse complement strand
ATTCTTATCACTAATAGTCAATTTAAATATGTAAATTTACTATACTTATTTTACAGTACATTTGATAGTAATAAGGATTTACTAATATTGGCAGACAATACAATTCCTAGGATAGCTCAGTCAATAAGTTTCTTAGAAAATCTCTGTCTTAAGTTCTTTAACTTATATTATAGAATATAGCACTTAAACAGTTGCTTTTCTCTCTCTATATATATATATTCTTCTTTACACTCTATTTACCATATAAATCATTCAATATATATTCGAGTAATTAAATATTTTAACCTCTAATATAATCACTAAGGAAAAAGAGAAGAAAGATGAAGAGAAAAAGGGAGAAGCAAATAAAAATGTAGTTTAGTCACAGTACTTTTAGATATACAGACAATATTTCTTATAATCACAACTTTCCTTTCGTTCTCCACAAAGGTTATTCTATGCATTCCAACCAGTTTGCTTAAGTCTTACTGTAACATTAGATGCAGTGTATCTAAAGAGTTAACTTTCACTCTCTTCTTCAAAATGTCCGACTTTCAATTTTCTGCACTGTCAGAGACACTTCCCCCCCCCAGATCTTTTAACTGCTACTATGTTTCTTCTTCTGTTACATTTTTGTTCTTTTAGGAACACAAAAGTTTCAATCGTCCTGTTTCAAACAATCCACTTTCACTTCCCCTCTTCACTTAGTTCGTATATAGTCAATCACTTAATCTTCTTCTTTATTAAATCTTTCACTATTGCTAGCACCCTTTCATCCTCTCCCTTATCCGCTCTCCTCACCATATTCACTGTTCAGGTGCTACTTTGAGCCTTTCCTCTCACCGTCTCTTTCTGGGTTCGTTCTGACAGTTCCACTCACTTTTGGTTTCACTGCTCACACCGCTTCTTCACACTGTACTCTCTCTTTGCTTCCTTTTTCTATCTCATGTGTCAACTGGTCTCTGGGTTGGCCACCAAAGCCTGACTCTTCAGCGCTGGTTTTGAGGGCTCCTCTGATTGCACTGCTGGGGATTGCACCTACCCTCTTCAGCTCCAAAGGTTCCCCTCTCCATCACCGATCCCCCCCGGAACGATTTTGCCTCTGTTGGCTCCCAAAATGCTGAAGATCGGCAATGAAGAACAGAGCGCTGTTCCTTCATGTCACTCGACCACATGCCACCACCGGAAGTCCTCACTTATGCTTCTTTCCTATGCTATGCGCAAGCACTGCTCTGTATCAAAATATGTCAAGGTCAATGGACAGAGACCTCATCACCACCTGGAGATGCCCGCATGACGTTATATACAACTTTTTATTGGATGGACAGTTTGAACTATTGTGGGTGGGAACATTGCCATCACTTTGTATATGTGATTTACGTGCTCATTTTCTCAGATTCAGAATTCCTTTGATGCTACCACTTGATTTCCAGTAAAAGATATCTTTTCTCTAACTAATGGAGTCTAAGTATTTCTTTCTTGGATTTTGAATGGAGCACCAGCTGACACTCAACTGAATGGATTTGAGGTTACTTTTGCTGCCTCTCCACCATGCAAGAAGCTCATCTATCTCCTTCTCCAATGAGTGGATGCTCTCGAGGGACAACTTGCATTTGGGGTTATCACAGATCTTCAGCAGCTCCAACCATGAGTCTGCATAGCGTCAATACTGCCTGTGCCAATCCTCCCTCAAGTGTTAACTCCATGACCTCGGTAGGCTTTCTTTGCTGTCTGAGGTCATAGGCTTTCTGAGGTACCCTTGCCTCTTCAGAAATTTGGACATCCGATTTTGAGTTTTGGAAACCAAGCTCCACATTTACGTCAAGGGTGGGTGGAGATTTCGAGTCTTCTGGCACATCAGAGACATCTGTCATGGCTGAAGATGCTGCCATGCTTTAGATTGGCAAAAGGTGAATTTTGGAAAATCTAGCAGTTTTCCATGCAATTCCCATTTTTCCACTACAGTGTGCTGCAAGCAGCTAGCTGAATTTAGGAGATGCTGATGAAATTCACTAGTAGGCCACTAGAGTGTGTTGCAAGCTCTGGAAGATGCTGGTGCAATACACGTGTTGGCCACTGGGGTGCATTGCAAGCTCCGGAAGATGCTGGTGCAGTACACTGGTTGGCCACTAGAGTGCGTTGCAAGCTCTGGAAGACGCTGGTGCAGTACACTGGTTGGCCGCTAGGGTGCGTTGCAAGCTCTGGAAGACGCTGGTGCAGTACACTGGTTGGCCGCTAGAGTGCATTGCAAGCTCTGGAAGACGCTGTTGCAGTACACTGGTTGGCCGCTAGAGGGTGCTGCAACAGGTAGCTTGATTGCAGGCCTGTAGCTTTCTTCCAAGCATGTTGCCACCTCCTTACAGATTCAGATTCCCTCTTTAGGGGGGTTGGTTTTTACATGCAGAGTGACCAAAGGTATTTATGGCTCATTTCTATGGAGATGGCTCAACTCCATGGAGATCTCTTTCAATTGCTAATACATTCACTCGGTTTCTTGCAAGGCCCAACCTAAGGTATTTATGACTCGGTTGCTTGGAGACCACCATCATAAACTCGGGTAAAGATGGGCCCCTTTTTATTGTCTATTTCCTCTATGGCACGAATTCCTTCTTCCAGATGAACAGAGAGGAATCAACTTTTTGTTTTAGTAACTCAAGAGCCAGGAGATAATACAGCTTCCTTACTCAAATCAGCCTCTTGTTTGCAAATACAGTCACAGAGGTAGCACACAAACGGATGCAGAGAGAGACAGAGATGATACCACTTGTTTGTCTCTTGCAAATGGGGGGATTTCTGGCCCCTCCCAGTAATTCAAACGAGCTTTATAACTTTTTTGCTCAGAGAGAGAGAGAGAGAGTATTCAGGGGTTAAATCCTTTGTTGCATTCTGATTTGAAAGAAGGATTACACTCAGCTTCATTCTTGGTTAAGACGAAGTCAGAATCAAGCTTCTTTTTCACTAATTTAAGAGGAAATCGGACCCATATTTTCACTGTCTCATCTCAGGAATGCCCCAGGCAATATTTATCTTTCCAAAATACCAGAGATAAGGAGTTAAATACTACAAAGGCTTCCATACAAAGTTTTCTTTATTGGATTATATTAGGCATCCTCAAGGTATAACTCACGGTTATGTTGAGATTCATCTAATGTCCAATCTTTGCATAGTCATCTTCATAGTGTGAAAAGACAGTTATCTTCATCCCATAACAATACAACAAAGGGAGACTCCAGCACGATGCTGGGGTCCAGGTAGGAATGAACAAAGGCTCCCCCCAACCCAACTAGAGGTCAATTCAGTGACCAATCAGGATTACAGATGTGACCACATGACATGAACTACANATCTCCCATGAGGCATTAACTACATTTCCCATGAAGCATTCCCTTAACGGGACAGCTCTCAATTCCCAACTAATTATATACTGTCTAACCAGCACAGCAGTATTGCAGTATTTGAGGGGCTGCCACAAAGAAGAGGGGATCAAATTATTCTCCAAAGCACCAGAGGGCAGAGCAAGAAACAATGGTTGGAAGCTAATCAAAGAGAGAAGCAACATGGAATTAAAGAGAAAGTTCTAACAGTGAGGACAATTAGCCAGTGGAACAGCTTGCCTGCAGAAATCGTGGGCGCTCCATCACTAGATGTTTTTAAGATGAGTCTAGACCAGGGGTGTCAAACTTGCATAGTCACAGCAGCATCACATTATATATCGTGACTTTTTTCCCTTTCACTAAACCGGGCATGGGCATGGCCAGCACATGACGCATCCAGCCCAAGGGCCATGAGTTTGACATCCCCGGTCTAGTTACTTATTTAAAATGTTATAGGTTCTCCTGCTTGAGCATGGGTCTCAATTAGAAGTCCTCCAAGTTCCTTTCCAGCTCATTCTATTCTATTTTCTATTTTTCCCTCCTCCCTCCCTCATGTAAAACAACCAGCACAACATGTCTTATTAACTCTTTGCTCAGATATTTTGTTTGTTTGTTTGTTTGTTTGTTTGTTTGTTTGTTTGTTTTAAGCTTACTTCAAGTACACCAGTCCAGAAATTAAATGGAATTTGCTTCTGTTACCAGGATGCTCGGGATCTTTGATTTTAGGAATAAGCATATTTTTGTTGTTATAGTTATTGTTGAACAGTTTTAAAGTCAAGATAATAAAAGTCCCAGTTGGTTGCTTCCTGGCCATGGAATACCTAAAAAGTTATTTGGAAATAAGAAAGGATATTATGGTGTGAATAAGCATCCACTTCTTGCAAGGCTCTTTTCTATTGCTGACATCTCCCGTGGTTTTCTGGGCTTGGGGATTGTGGGACCTTAGGCATTACTGCAGAAGCCCTTCCTAGCAACAGCACTGATGGGATTACTGATTGAGGGCAGTTTATGAATCTCTGCTCTGATACCAGGTCATCTTCACCCACTTTTGCCCCCAAGGCACTCATAAATGAAAGTGACCTTGAAAGTGACCTGCCATCATCTTCACTTCTGCTACCTTCAAAATGCTGAGAACAAGAGAGGCCATTGGTACCACACACACCAAAATTCTCCCCTCCCACAATCCTATACAAAAGAGAAACAAAAGAAAAGAAATAAACATCTGAACGGATTGCCATGTTGTTCCTGGTTCTCTGCAAAACAGAAGATTTTGGTCTTTCTAGATTGTTTGAATGACAGATGAAATTATGTGAGGCTGTCAAACCAGCCTTCCCTTCTCTGTCAAAGTAGCTGAAGCTGAAAAGTTGGGAGGAGGGTGAGGTTAGGGCTCCTTTTGATGGAGAAATGACACACGTCCCACAATTCTCTTTGAAAACCAGCCTCAGGGAATTATTCTTGTACAGCTGCTGAACTGCCCTAAAGAGGACAGGATGGGGCCCAGCTGTAGAGCTGATCCAGGACCAGGCCAAACCTTTGCGTGGAATTATTAAGTGCAATATGGCAAGATTGGCCCAACTAATTTTGGCACAGTAGATCTCCTCTGAATGGGGCTATTAAGGGAGTTTTCATGGAAGGGAGGATGGGTGGGAAATGTGTCATCTGCTTTTGGGTGGCAGCAGAGGTCAACTAGGTGAGCAGTCTGGATTAAGTGCAACCAACTTCAGCCACCCACACAGCACAAAGCAGCCTCAGGGTTATTCAAACAGGATGAAGTGAGATTATTATCATGTCACAGAAGATCACGTGGGGATTTGCAGAGCTGAGGGAGCAGGAGAGGAAACCAGTCACAGAGATGATGAAGGAAGGCTAGGTTGAAGACGAAGGGCAGCTAGAAGCCAAGGTACCTAGGGAAAGGGGGTTGTGCTATAGCAAGGGGAGGAATCTGGGTCCTGGGTAAAAGCTAAGCCCTGAAATACTAAAAACAAAGAATATTTCCATACTTCTTCTGGTAATTACACAGGGCCTGGCAATGGTGGTAGTGGTGGCAGTGATGGTGGAGTTGGGAAATAAGAGCATGCGGGTACAAAGGAAGTGGTCAGGTTAAGCATGAGCCCAAGGGGGAAATTCTTAGCTTTATTGCTGCCATGCCTCTTGTCTATCTTTGTATTATCAGAGTCTATGTTCATTTCTGCACATAATTTACTGCTGGGGCTGCAAGATACTTTCCATTCCTCTCTATTCAGCAAGGTCCTATGGCTCCCTGATTTATCAAGTAGCACAAGATCAGTCTAAGAATCCCTATATAAAGATGCTCTAGATAAATCTGCTCTGCAGGCATATTTCCCTTTCAAGCCAAATTTCCCTTTCTTTGTTCAAAAGAACCCGTTCCAGAGAAAACATGCTCTCATTCTCTTTCTCCTCTAAAATTTAGCTCTTCCAAGGCTGGACTACTCTGCAGCATGCACGCGCGCACACACACACACACACACAACCTAGAGATGTGGAATGAGCTATATAGCAGAAAACCATCACTTCCTTTGTCAGAAGAGCAGGAAATGAAATGTTGCGACCCACAACTTCTCTCTCCTCAGCATTCCCCATAGCAATGTCCCTTCTGAGCAGCTTGTACTTTTCAAGGAGGCTGCGTCATGTGACTTCACAGTGTGCAAGGGACATGTTCAGACAGGTTCTATGGGTTGGGGAAGAGCTGGTTGATCAAGATGCAAGTGTTTCCATGCTTCACCTGTCATGGACTCCACTGGGTTGCCAACGAGGGCAGGCTGAGTTTTCTTGTGATGATCTCAAGTAGGTGGACTCCAAGGCTGTCTCACATCAAGGGCCTGCAAAACTGGCCTGCAAGGCATAACCAGCAGTTCTGCAGTGCAAGCTCTTTCATCACAGGAAGTGTCTGAGTTAGCAAACAGCAACGCAGGATGCAGTGGAGCTGCCAGTGTAGTTTTATTTCCTGCCATGGCAGCACAAAAGTCTTCTTTGCAAAAAGTGAGCAGTAGCAACCCTGCACCTCAGAGTGAGAAGGGTAGAGTGTACTCACCTGCCCTTAACAAGGACTATTCATTGACAGAAACTCCCTTCTTCTAAGGGCTTGAAGTGGAAAGTATTTGAATCTTTCCATTGTCTATGCAGACTGGTACCTGTTTGCTTCTGACTGCTCAGGATGGGGGTGGGGGATCCAGACTACGTGTCCTTGGAGAAATGGCCAAGTCAGAAGAGATAATTGTGGTTTAGAAATATGAATGTAGGGCTACCTTGACTATGGAGGCTCTAGTGCTACTGCTTTTGTGAAATGGCTCTTCTCTTGGTTTTTTTGGCTTTTTGTTTGACAGATGGCAGCTCAGTCTGAAACAGACGGCTCAACTTTACTTAAGGCCTACCTTTGGCAGACAGTACTACCAATTGGGGAGAAGGTGCCAGAACTGGGACCAGAAAGCAGCAGATGCAGGCGCAAGATACAGAAATGGAAGCGAGTACAAAGCCAGCCTGAGAGTGAAGTCCCTGAGCCTGACCATGATGATCTCCCACCATTGGTTTCCCAAGACAGCAGAGTGATCACCAAGAGATCTATCTTCCAGAGGGCTTTCTCTCTGCCAGGCAGGATCAGCAAGGCCCAAGAGAGAAGCAGTAAGCTTAGCATGAGGAAGTACCTGCGTTCCATGTCTCATTGGAAGAACCAAGAGGGCCCCTCCCAAACAGTGAGGGAGACCAAGGAAACAAGCAAAGGTAAGGGAGGCTGTATTATCCTGCCAATTATGTGATGGATCCAGATGGGCTTGGGATTCGAGAGAAGAAGCCAGTGCAGAGTAATAGTTAGTAAAATTAGGCCACGGTCCAAGGCCAGGTGTACACTTTCTGCCTTCCTCATCATCAATACCTGCCAGCCACCATTTTCTGACTGCAGGAAAAGACAGCAATGTCCTCTGTTCATTGCCAACTTTTTGTAAATGCAATCCCCACCTGTTCTTTGAAGCTCAGCTTTGAAAGTTCTGTTTCCTGTCCTAATCATCTTAAACAGTTGGTTCCCGGGGTGGGCTTCAGCTGGTTCGCACTGGTTCAGGCATACAAGATGTTAATTTACATCCGGTTTGGTGAACTGGTAGTTCCAATGACCGGTTGGCCCTGACCCACCCCACCCCACCCCACCCAGGAGCCTCCATGCAGCCCATTTTGGATCCCAGGTAAGTGCAGGGGATGTGTGGAGCCCAGGGAGGTGGAAAATAGACCTCCCAAAGGCCTGTGGAGGGCAAAAATGGGCCTATTTCTGGCCTCCAGAGAGCCTCTGGAGCCTGGGAAGGTAGAAAACAGACCTCCCAGAGGCCTGTGGAAGGTGAAAACGGACCTATTTCCAGCCTCCAGAGAGCCTCCGGAGCCCAGGGAGGTGGAAAACAGGCCCTCCACAGCCTGTTTTCGCTCCCAGGATGGTACAGGAGGCTGACTAGGCCATGCCTATCATCGCCATGCCCACCCAGCAACCGGGCAGAGAAGCGGTAGTTAAATTATTTGAAGCCCTCCACTGGTTGGTTCCCCATGCTTCATTGCAATCTAGTGACATCCCCAACTCCAATTAGCTATAGTGCCTGGCATACCTTCCTACTGCAGTGCCTGGTTGCTCCTCTATATGATTATTTCATGCTGGGCTGCTGGGCTGCTATGTTCTCAGCTGGTCAGAAGCTTCCTTTTCCCACCTCCAATGGCCTGTAAAGAAGCTGTTGAGTGAGAGAGTGAAGACAGCCCCTCCATAATAGTTCACAGAATATTGTGGTAGATGCAGTAATGGAATGCTGAATCTGGCAAGATTCTGTATATAGGTGTGAAAACAATAAATAATTCAGCCTGGGAGAATCACCATGTGTCATTCTTAGATTTTTGGCCTGACATCATGTGTGCAACATTTGGGAAAGCAAAGGAAAAGAACAAGGACTAGATAATCCCTAAAAGGAAAAGACAGGTTCCCTATATAAAGGCCAGCCACTGAGGCTTATCTTTCCTGCAAGAAGCAGGGGAATGTCTGGACTGCACACAATCTGGATGGAAATTTGTTAAGTCAGTTTCAGCACCCTTGAGAGCAGCGTACAAGTACCTGCCATTTGGAATTACCCTACATTTTCTCTCACCTATGCGCCATTCTATCTGATGCTTCTGCCCCTTTAAATTTCTATAGGGCTCATTCTGTGTTTTTTTATCCAAAATTCATGCGGGCATGCCTAATACAATTCCTAGAAAAGAAAAAAGTAGTGGTGATGGTGGCCTTCTTCACTGGGTTATAGGTAGAGCAAGGAGATCATGCTCCTGAACTGGTATGCTTCATTCATGTCACAGAATTTGGATTGCTTGAACTAAGTTGGCACAGTCCTGGCCTGTTGAAACCTGAGTTAGTTATTATGCAACAGATTTCAGGACTTTGTGGGATCTCCTTTTTTTGTAATCCTCCATCCAATTCTTTAGGGGATTGTTATGATGATGATGATGATGATGATGATGATGATGATGGTGTTGTTTAGGAATTTGCCTCTCCTTGACCATTTTAGGGAATAATAATGCTTGCTTTTAGCCACAGTTTAGAAAGTATTGTGCAATAAAATAGCAAATTGTTTTTCAAGCTTCTGTGCAAAAGGAAGTGTTGTTGTTACTAAATAGGTAGCAAAGTTATCTGCAAGTAGAGAGAAACCGCACTTGTACTTTGTCTACACATCCATTCATTGTACTGCCTTTCGCGTTTTGTGAAAATGGAGTGTCAGGAGATCTTACTGATATGACTCAGTTTTGATTTCTGCTTGAGCTTAACAAGAGCCACAATAAAATGTGTCCTAGTTAAATGATCAGTAGAAGAGCTATTTTTCTTTTCTTTTCTTTTGTCCTTCCTTCCTTCCTTCCTTTCCTTCCTCCTTTTTTGTCAAAAGGCATTTTTTCTGTGATACTCTGTGAACCTGCTTGTGATGGACTGCCTTACCTGCCTACTTCTGAGGCAGCAACCCTTTTATGAAGGCATGAGAGCAGGGTGTGACAATGGGGTATGAACATGGATCGGGCTCTGTGTATTGTTAAGATGAAGCCAGGGTTCATTGCAGTGTGATTTAGAGTAGATTGCTGATCTCTGGGACTTTCTTTTTAAATCTTGGGGTGCTTATGTTACATTGTAGGTACAAACTGAACAAAGTGGTAATAATTGTTGGCAGCTATTTCTAAGAAAACTAAGCTTTCTTTCTCTCTCTCCCTCTCCCTCTCTCTCTCTCTCTCTCTCTGTATATTATCCATCTGTATATTATCAAAATTCTTGTGTCTGTTTGTTTGTTTGTGTAACTCTTGTCCCATAGTGAGTTGTCCTGTGATGAGCTGGCTATGGCAAGTTGTCCCGCACTGCAGCACGTTGGCTGCAGCAAATTGTCATAGACCCAGTCTTGACTCCTGGTGACTTCCTCACATAGTTCTAGCAGTTTATTGTTTCAGAAGTTATTTGCCCTGCTTCCTTCCTGGGGGTGAGAGAGAGTGCCTAAGGCAGGACTGGAATTCACAGTCTCCCCAATTTCTACCCTGATGGATTAACCACTACACCAAGCTGACTTTCCATAGTAGTAGGATGTATTTAAAATAAACATGTTTAAGACTGTCTTGTAAATGTACTGGTTTTAAGATTTTTTTTTTACTTTGATCATTTCTAGCCTAATAAGAAAATGAATTACACATGTTCAGAAAGGCAGTACATACATGGAAATTATGGTGGTATTTTGTTGTGAAAGATAAAATACTGTAAATCCTTTTTTACTCTTTTTGCTATTATAAAAAATGCTGAAAATGTATCTAATGTGCTGCAGCAGACATAGAATGGAGAGAATGCTACTCTTTTCATCTGTGGCTTCCATTAATTCTGTATTTGCCCCTTAATTAAAAATACATTCATTAAATACATTAAGGGGTTACCCATATTCTGGAAGTATCAGGTTTCATCCACCTAGAAGTATCCGTTTTGCTCAGGGATATTTATAGGACCTCAGCACTGTCTTTCCAACTTTCCACTCCTGGGCCCCATTTTGAAAGATAATATGTGCTTTTGCATTATGAGTTGTACAATGCTCATAGCTGTCATTTGGAGGTAATGGTGCATATTTATATATATATATAT
>AZIM01005716.1:33832-44128 GCA_000516915.1 Ophiophagus hannah | reverse complement strand
GGTTCAAAGCCCCGCTCGACTCTACAAATAGTATTTTCACTCTCTTTTTTTTCCTTCCCTTCCAACTGCTGCTTTCTTATCTTTCATAAAAAAAAATTTTTGTAAGAAAAATATCAGTCCCAAGGTACCTTTTAAATTAATTGTTACACCAATTTGTCCCAGTTCTTATGTTGTTCACCTCCTTCTTCTCTCCTGCACAAAGCTTAGTCCAGTTAGGTCCTCCTCTTCAGGGTGGCCATTTTAGACCACTGCTCGGTCGTCTTCGGGGNGGAGAGATGCGGCTCCCCTCAACCTGGCTTGCAGTTTCCCCTTACTCCACTGCCCCTACGAGGTAGCTTCAGCCCCTAATCCCACGGATCAGGGCTCTCCGACGAGAGAGCACGAACCGAAGCCACGCACAATCGCGGTCCCCGGTCCGTCGGCGAGGAGGATGGAACCGGAAGTCCCGAGCACCCACAATTTCTGAAGGCAAGCCGTTCCACTGGTTAATTGTTCTCATTGTTAGGAAAATTTTGTCCTTAGTTCTAGGTTGTTTCTCTCCTTGTTTAGTTTCCATCAATTGCTTCTTGTTTTGCCTTCTAATGCTTTGAAAAATATATTGACACCCCCCGCCCCTTCTTTGTGCCAGCCACTCAAATGTTGGGACACTGCTATCATGTCATTTCTAGTCCTTCTTTTCACTAGACATATCAATTCTTTATACATTTTAGCCTCCAGCCCTCTAATCAACTTTGTTGTTTTTTTCTGCACTCTTTCCAGGGTCTCAACATATTTTTCTTATATTGAGGTGACCAAAACTGTATGCAACATTACCAAGGACTTCTAAATCAGCACTAATACTTCACATGATCTTGATTCCATCCCTCTGTTAATGCAAGCCTAGGATTGCATTGGCTTTTTTGACTATTGCACAGACTGCTGGTTCATATATGAAGTCCACTGCGACTTCAAGATCCCTCTCATAGTTACTACTATTGAGCCAGATTTCACTTAATCTGTACCTGTACATTTGTTTTTTCTTGCCTAAGTATAAAACTTTACTTTTCTCTATATTGAATTTCATTTTGTTAGATAGGGTCTAGTGTTCTGGACTGTTGGCTATTCCTCCCAGTTTGGTGTCATCTACAAATTTGCTGAGTTCCCCTCACTGAATCATTTATGAAGATGTTGAAATGTACTGGGCCTAAACAGAACCTTAGATTACCCTACTGCTTACTTCCCTCTATGAAGATTTAGTTCTAGGGATGGATAAGCAGGAAATGGAAGCAGAAATAGATGAAACTTTTAGAATACACACAAATTATGTGAGGAGGCATAATCTTCCAAGAGGAGTACATGTGAGATTTGTGAAAAAATCAATAACAGACGAGATACTCAACAAGACAAGAGACAAACCATTGCAACATAAGGGGAAACAATTGGTAGTCTTGAAACAGATCCCTAGGAAAGTAAGAGACCTTTGGAAACAATACCATTTTTGACTTCAGTGTTGATTAAATACAATGTAAACTTTAGATGGCTGATACTTGAGGGAATACTAGTTACTTGGCATGAAAAAAGACATAGATTGAACTCATTGGACAAACAATGGAATTTCATGATCGCCACTTCAACCTGAAAGAGGAACAAGAAGTGAGGGGAGAAAGGACAAGAAGTGCCAACAACAGAAGAAAAGTGCACACAACAAGATGAAAGTGAAGCGGAGAAAAAAGAAGGAGCAGAGCAAGAAGGAGCAGAATGAGAAGGAGCAAGAGAAAGGAACACACAGAAATAAGAGCAACCAGGAGCATAAGACAAGTGAAACAATGCAAGAAGAAATAAAGATGCTATCAGTTAATATAAAAGGACTGAATTCCCCTATGAAAAGAAAAAAACTATTCACAAAATTATCACTACAAGTACATATTACATATCACCATAATAAATTATTGGAGTACCCTAAATTGGGAAAATTATTCTCCTTGCTATTGCAACAAAAAAGAGGGGTGGTGTTATATATCAAAGAAACAATAAATGCTAATCAAATTTTTAAAGATGAAGAAGGGAGAATTTTGATGGAAGTGACCTTAAATCAAAAACTGATAATTTTAGTTGCTATCTATGCACCGAACAATGGACAAGAAGAATTTTATTAAAAACTTCGTAAGAAGATACTTGAAACAGAATATGAAAATATTTGTCTCTCAGGATATTTTAATGCAATAGTTGATACAAAACTTGACTACAAAAGTAGCAAAACAAACAAAAAAACAAGAAAGACTACCCAGAACTTTTTTTAAAATGACAGAAGAACTAGCTATACAAGTACGTGGAGAGAAATAAACCCAGGGAAAAACCAATACACATTTTACTCTAACACACATCAATCTTGGTCTAGAATAGATATGATTTGGATGACCTTGGAACTAAATACAAGAGATAGAAATAGAAACAAATCTGTGAGCTGATCGTAGTCCAGTTAAAATTAGTTGGAAGGGACAAAAGAGAAGAGTAAGATGGACTGTAAATCAATCTACACTAAAAGATATATACAGATGATGGAAAGAGACATGGGATTTTAAAAAAAGAGAGAACAGGAAGGAGGAGACCTCATTACAGAACATGTGGGACACAGCGAAAGCTTATATTAGAAGATTAGCTATAACCTATATAGCAAGGAAAAATAAGAAAAAGAAACAATACCAAAAGACTTTAGAAGAATATAAAAGACCTGAAGCAGAGTTACAAAAAGAATCACAAAAGGTAAATCTAAAAAACGAAATGGAGATGATTAAGCATAAGTTAAATATAATGAAAAAAGAACTGGCACAACAAATAAAAAGAGCAAAACATTTTTTGGGAAAATGCTAATAAACCTGGAAGGTGGCTAACCTATAAATTGAAGAAGGAGAAAGAGAAGAAATGGATAAGTAAACTGATGGATGAGAAAGGTATACTACACTATCAAATGGAAAAGAAAAAATGTATAATTCAGGAGTTCTATAAGAAGCTAAATGACCATGAAAAAGTACCAGAGGAAAAAATAATACTTGGAAAAAGCTAACCTACCAAAGGTGTCGGAAATGGTGAAGAATATGTTGAATGAAAAAATAACAATGGCAGAATTAGTAGAGGCAATTAAAAGATAAAAGAATAATAGAACACCAAGTCCAGATCGTCTACCAGCAGAAATGTATAAAGATCTACAAGATACATTGAGCTTGTCAATGTTAGAGGTATATAATGAAGTTTTATCAGAAGCCAAGATACCACATACATGGACAGAAGCTAATATCACTTTAATCCCAAAAGAAGATTCAGACCTAACACAAATAAAGAACTATATTCTTATTAAATGCAGATTATAAAATATTTGCTTCAATAATAGCTGAAAGATTTAAAAGATTTTTGAACAAATTTATACATTCCGACCAAAATGGGTTTTTACCTAAAAGGCAAATTAGAAACAATGTGAGAATTTTAGATACACTGGACTACTATGAAGTACATTGTGAAAAACAACTAGCATTAATCTTTTTAGATGCTCAGAAAGCATTTGATAATGTAAACTGGCAATTTATGATGCAACAATTAAAATGTATGGACTTTGGCAAAAAAAATATAAGTATGATTAAGACAATTTACACAAACCAGAGAGCTAAAATAACGGTAAATGGAGATGTGACAGAAAATTTTTATATAAAAAAAGGCACAAGACAAGGATGTCCATTATCCCCAGTATTATTTATATTAACACTGGAAGTTTTAACTAGAAATATTAGACAGGATCCAGAAATAAAAGCAATGGAAATAAAAAAAGAAAAATACAAACTACAAGCATTTGCAGATTATCTAGTTTTTATACTAGAAGAACCATTAGAAACTGGCCCCAGATTGATAGGAAAAATCGAGGAATATGGAGAAGTTGCAGGATTGAAAATAAAGAAAAAACTAAAATAATAGTTTAAAAAACCTTACAGATAAACAGAGAAAGGAACTGACAGAGAAAATAGACCTTCAGATAGTAAAAAAAGTGAAATATTTAGGTATCCACTTAAGAGCAAGATGTGCAACAATTAAAGATGATAACTACATAAAATTAATGCAATAAATTAAGTTGGATTTGGAGAAATGGAAGAATTTACAACTATCAATGATAGGGAGAATAGCTACTATAAAAATGAATATATTACCAAAGTTACTTTTCTTATTTCAAACAATACCAATAAAACTAGAGAAAAAGTATTTTGAAGAATTAAATAAAACAATTTTGAAGTATATCTGGCAAGGGAAAAAAGCAAGAATAAAATTGAAAATGTTACAGGAGTGTAAAGGCAATGGGGGTTTGGGGCTACCAGATTGGGTGCTATACTATCAGGCATCTGTACTTACATGGGTAAAAGAATGGATAAATTTGAAGCATAGAAGATTATTATTACTGGAGGGACACAATCTTCAATTAGGATGGCATGATTTTCTATGGTATGGAAGGAGTACTGTACATAGATATTTTCAAAGAGATTATGTGAGGAATGCTTTAATCTTCGTATGGGAAAAAATCAAATCACAAAACTCTAGGAAAATACCAGTCTAGCTTTCTACAATAGAAGTATTGATACATCCAAATCTTATTAACTTGGAAAAGATTGTACTTTATAAAGACATACTAAATGAGAATGGTAAACTTAAAACTAGACAGGAATTACAAAATCAAGGGATGGACGTAGCTTCAGCTATACTATAGAACTAGATAAATGGCAAAAACTTTGGGATAGGAATTACAAACTGACAATGGCTACTGCATATAAGGAAAATCTCTATGAAATGTTTTACAGGTGGCACTTGCCACTGGCAAGATTAGCAAAAATGTTTAACAACATGTCCGCCAAATGTTGGAAGTGTAATCAGACCCCAGGTACTTATTATCATATGTGGTGGACATGTATGGAAGAAAGAAAATATTGGACGAAAATACATACATGGTTGGAAAAGATGATCAAGCAGCATATAGATTTGANNNCAGAAATATTTTTGTTAGGTATAATACCAGAAAGCTATGATAAAGGGACTATAGGTATTTAATTTTACATGTATTGACTGCAATGAGAATTGTATTTGCACAATATTGGAAAAATGAGAACACCCCATCAGATGAAAATATAATTAGGAAAATAATGGGTTGTGCAGAGATGGATAGATTGACATTGAAAATAAAAAATAAAGGAGATATAGAGTATTATTTAACATTGAATAGGTTTTATCAATGGTTAGAGATAAGAGGTAGAAATTAGATGAAGAAAGAGTATTACTATGTATAAATTAAACATGAACATTGTTTATGAGTATGTTAATATAATCAATAGGCTTACAAATAAGCTAACATAATTATAAATATGGTTAAAATCATTCTGTTGTACTACTACTATTTTTATTAGTATATATGTTACTATTTCTTTTTTCTTTTCTTTTGTAAAATGGTATGTCTGGAAAATACACTGTATTCAAAATGTTTATGTATAAATTTTAAAAAAACTTGACCTGAAGATGTAGTTCCATTAAGGACTACACACTGAGTGCTGTTTTTCAGCCAGTTACAAATCCATCTGATGGTAATGCTGTCTATCCCACAATTTTTAACTTACCTAGAAGTAATTGTGGTTTACTTTATCAAATACATTATTAAAACTCAAGTATATTATGCACAGTGCATTTCACTGATCCACTAATTTAGTCACTTTGTCAAAGAATGAAAAAAGGTTATTGTTATCCCCATAGTGAAACATGACAGTATCTGTAGCAGTTAATTGATATAAGGAGATGCTTATATTTCCATTATGTAATTTTAGATAAAGGGGGCATGATGGCTCAACAGTTAAAGATGCTGAGCTTGTCAGCTGGAAAGCTGACAACCCAAACTCAAGATCTGGGTGCTGCACAACAGGATGCACTCAAGTTCCTTGCTCCAGCTCCTGCCCACCTAGCAGTTTGAAAGCATGAAAATGCAAGTTCACTATTAGGTACCACTAATAGAGGGAAGTGTTTATAGGCCACCAAATATTGTAGTTTTCCCTGGTATTTCCTGGAATCTAGGATTTCCTTGACGTCAAAGTGTTGTTCCCCTTCTATGAGAAGGGGAACTGGGGGGAAGCAGGCTGGACAGGCCGAATGGAAGACACTTGCTCCAGTTTGAGCAAGCTAACATGAAATACTGGGTGGATCCACCTAAGGGTTTTGGGCAGCTCTAACTGTACCATGACTGGGATAATCCACCATAAGGTATTTCCCCAGGAATGTACTGTAATACAAGGTAAAGTTAAAATGGTTAAAGTATTGCATCCAACGAGCTTGCTTGGGTGAAGTTTTCAGGGCTTCCAGGTTTTTACGATCAGTCCACACTTCAAAGGGTGCTTTGCCCCTTCAAGGAAATGTCTCCAAGTTCATAATGCCCATTGGACCGCAAACACTTCCTTCTTCCAAATTGCCCATCTCCTCTCAGTTTCCGTTAATTTCCTGGAGGTATAAGCACAGGGTTAAAGGGCCCCTTTGTCTTTGGCCTACAAGAGCATGGCTCCTACAGTCATGTCACTGGTGTCAGCCTGGACCACAAACGGGGCATCCGTGTTGGGATGCTTAAGTATGGGTTCGGCCGCAAACAGACACTTGAGTTTCTCAAAGCTGCTTGGCATTCCATCATCCACTCAAGGGGATGGCTAGGTTTAGGCTTGGCATTTCCCTTTGCTTTCAGAAGGTTGGTAATGGGTAATGCAATCTTAGCAAATGAGGGGATGAATTGTCTATTAAAAAATTGCAAAACCTAGGAAACTTTGCAACTGCTTTCCAGTGCAAGGGGGCGCCCATTCCAAGACCACCTGCACTTTTTCAGGGCCCATCTCTATCTCCTAATGCAATATATGATAACCCAAACAGTCAATTTTATCCTGGTGAAATTCACACTTTTAGACAGTTTAGCATACAGTTCGATGGTAGTTCAGGACTGCACATACTAACTTCACATGTTCCTCCATAGTTTTGCTGTATATAAGAATGCCATCTAAGTAAATCAGGACCCCCTTGTACAAATGTTCAGCAGCACTTAATTGATCAATTGCATGAACACAGGAGGTGCTCCTTGTAATTCAAAGGGGAGCATCCTGAACTGGAAAAGCCCAAAGGACAATTGAAAGCAGATTTCCACTCATCTCCTTCTTTAATGTTGACTCTGTAATAAGTTTCCCTCAAGTCCAGCTTAGTAAAGATTTTTCCTTTGGCCAGATGCACCATCGTGTCCTTCATTAGGGGCAGCGGGTAAACATTCTCTACAAACACTGTGTTGAGCCCTTTATAATCCATGAACAGACAAGAGATCCATCATTTTTCTCGTGAAACAACACTAGGGCAGCCACCCACAGCCTAGTTGGTTGGATGAAGCCCTGCTTTAAATTCTTGTCAATAAAGGCCTGCAGCTCGTCCAGCTCTCGTGGTCATTGAGTAGATTTTTGGCTTACCTTTTAGGGACCGAGTGCCCAAACTGCAACCCAAAACCCACTTTTTATCACAAAGTGCCAACATGGCAATTTAACCTGAATACTGAGGTTTTACTACCAGTGGGGGGATTCAAATAATTTAACAACCAATTCTTCCTAGGCGTGGTTGGGAGGGTCATGTGACTGAGTGGGCATGGCCAACTCTATGTCACTCATGTGGGTGGTTCCTGTAGGAGACAGGCAGGGTTGGGGAGGGGAGGGGAGGGAATCCAGGGGTCTCTGGTGAGTGGGGCGGAAGGAAAGAAAAAAAGATCCAACCTGTTTGTGTGTGTGTGAGAGAGAGAGAGACAGAGAGAGAGACAGAGAGAATAGAAGACAGAGAGACAGAGAGAATTATTCAGGATATAACTTGGAGAGTTATATCAGGATATAACTCTCCGAGATTGTATCGGATTTCTCTCCCTCTCTCTCTCTCTCTCTCTNCACACACACACACACACACACACAGGTTAGATTGGATTCTCTCTCTCTCTTTCTCTCTCATTCTCTCTCCCTCTCATTCTCTCTCTCATTCATCATTCTCTCTCCTCTCATTTCTCATTCATCATTCTCTCTCTCTCATTCTCATTCATTATTCATTCATTCATTCTCTCTCTCTCCTCTCCCCTCTCTCTCATTTTCTCTTATCATTCATTCTCTCATTCTCTTTCTCATTGTCTCTCATTCTCATTATTTATTCTCTCATTCATCATTCTCTCTCATTCTCTCTCTGTCATTCTCTCATTCTCATTCATTATTCATTCTCTCATTCATCATTCATTCTCTCTCTCCTCTCATTCATTCTCTCTCCTCATTCATTCTCTCTCCTCTTTCAGTCTCTCATTCATCATTCATTCTCTCATTCATTCTCTCTCCTCTCTCTCTCTCTCTCATTCTCTCTCTCCCCCTTCTTTCATTCATTCTCTCTCATTCTCTCCCTCTCATTCTCTCTCTCATTCATCATTCATTCTGTCATTCTCTCTCTCTTATTCTCTCTCTCTCATTCTCTTTCGCTCATTCTCTCTCATTCTCTGCCTCCCTCTCTCCCTGCTTTAGGCAGGCTTAGAAAGTCTGCCAGGCTCAGCATGCTGCTGACCCCCCTCACTCGCCCCTTTGCCTGGCTTCCCTCCTCCACAGAGGGTGGAAGGGGTGGTGTTTGGGCTAGCATTCAGGGGAGAGTGCCATGGACCTTGGTTTGGGTGCTGGCCCACCTCTGGCAGCTTTCAGGGCTTCTTTAGGGGCAGGGAGGGAAGTCTTGCTCCAGCTGCGGTTTCAGTGGTGGTATTCAGGGTTCTCACCAGTTTACCTTAACCGTTAATTAATTGTGCAGTTCAGAGAACCTGCTGAAAATTAATTTTACGTCAGTGTAAGTACTAGTTATTATCAAGTCCTTTTTTACATCATAGTATGCATCCTGATTGAAACTATCATACAGTATAATCTCTTTTGACTACCTAGTGTTATACATATTATTTTCTTATTTATACCATAATACAATATTACATTTATAATTTTGTACATTTTAAACTATATTCACATACAATCCAATAGTGGTATTGGTTATATTGTTTATTCTTATATATTTCAGTATACCTGTATTTATTTCTATTTTGTTAACCTTCTTTCATTGCTAAATACTAATCTCTGCATCTATTATTTAACCAATTATACAATACATCCCATGTTGGGTAGTATTCTGTTTCCTCTTTGTCCTTAAGTT
Source organism: Ophiophagus hannah (assembly GCA_000516915.1). NCBI lineage: Eukaryota > Metazoa > Chordata > Lepidosauria > Squamata > Elapidae > Ophiophagus > Ophiophagus hannah. The sequence goes on along the minus strand of AZIM01005716.1, from coordinate 34,906 downwards.
CCATTGTTAGTTTGCCAGTTCGGCACATTCTGATTTTTTTTAATTACCTTCTCATCTGTGGGTGTACTTTCACTTTTTCAATTTTGTGCGTATATGATTCTAGCTGCTGTTATTATATGTATGATTAAATATGTGAATCTTTTATTAAGTTTCCCTGATGTTATCCCTAATAAGAATAGTTCTGGTTTCAGCTCTATCTGCTGTTCTGTCATCTCTTCTAGCCAATATCTTTTCGCCGCCGGACAGGTCCACCACATATGGTAGTAGAATCCCCACCTCTGTTTGCATTTCCAACATTCTGGTGACATATTTGGAAACATTTTTGCCAATCTTGCTGGTGGCAAGTGCCATCTATAAAACATTTTGTATAGGTTTTCTTTGTACGCTGTTGACAATGTTAATTTATAATTTCTCTCCCACAATTTTTGCCAATTATCTAATTCTATAGTATACCCCCCTAAAAATTGCCCATACAATCATCGTTTCCTTTACATATTCTTCTTCCATTTTAAAATTCAATAGGTAATTATACATTTTCATCTGCTCCTAACAGTATTTTGTCCAGTTCTTGGGGTTCCTTATAGAATCCATACATTTTAGAATCCTTCTTCTGTCTCATTTGAATTTGGGTAAATGGCCACCAGTCCAAATCAATTCCCTTTTTAAAAAATTCCTACTTAGATTTCAGACCCCCCCGCCCCGGCAGGTTCATTAAGTAAATCTTTATATCTTACAATCTTATCTGGATCTAAAACATTAGGGTATATTAGCGCTTCTATCGTGTATAGCCAGACCGGTATTTTCATGTAGTGGTTCTGTTTGATTTTTTCCCATACTGACAACAGAGACATCCCTCACTCTTTTTGAAAGCCTCTAGTGATGGAGCACTCACAACCTCTGAAGGCAAGCTATTCCATTGGTTGATTGGTCTCACCCTTAGGAAATTTCCCCTTAGTCCTAGGTTCTCTCTTTGGTTAGTTTCCATCCATTGTTTCTTGTCGTGCCTCTTGGTGCTTTGGAAAATAGATTGGCTCCCTCATTNAAGAGATTGGATAACCATTTGTCTGAAGTGGT
>AZIM01005716.1:13572-26381 GCA_000516915.1 Ophiophagus hannah | reverse complement strand
CAAAAGGTTGGTGACCCCTGCTCTAGGGTGTCTTGCGAAGGAGTTGAGATGAATCCAGGTAAAGTGAAACCCGGCCTTGAGAGGAGGTAGCGATGGACTTCATAGTCGAACTTCCAGACAATGATGGAAATACTGTGATATGGACTGTAATTGATCTGTTCTCCAAGCAAGCTCACTTCATAGCCTGCTTGAGCCTCCCATCAGCCCAGAGACTAGCCAAGATGTTTCTGCAGCAGATCTATCAACTGCATGGAGTGCCAAAGTACATGATCTCAGACAGAGGGGTGCAATTTACAGCTAAGTTCTGGCGAGAATTCATAAAACTGATAGAGTCCTCCCAAGGGCTCAGTTCTCCACTTCATCCAAGCATGAACAGAACTGTGGAACATGCTACAATGGTGGAACAGTACCTATGTTGCTATGTCAACTGTCTTAACTTTTCTGACTCTCTCCTTGAAATTTGGGCTGTTTGTTGGTATTGAAACATCCATGGAATCTCCCTCTTAACTTGTTGAAGTCAATTCTCTTAAAGTCTAAAACACTAATTTGACTTGATTTAGTTACCTGTGGTTGTATTTTGATGAATTTAAGTATGTCATGGTTGTTCTCCCAAAGTTCCTATAACTTGTAATCCCTCGACCATTTCATCTCTGTTAGTAAGAATTAAGTCCATTATAGCTGACCCACTAGTTCCCTCCTCTACCTTTTGTATGACAAAATTGTCAGGTAGGCACATCAAGAACTTATTTGATTTCCTACTTGCTGCAGAATTTGTTTCCCAGGTGATGTCAGGATAGTTAAAGACCTCCATTGGTGTGTTTCTTGCACGCCTCAGCTAACTGATTAGCAAAGAGTTCATTTATTTCCTCTGCTTGATTGGGGGGGCCTCTAGTATACACCTATAGCAAAGTCATTAGTTTTACCAAAATACCTTCAAGAAGGCTTTCATCCCTAGTATTCTCTATTTCTCTGGAGGTGTAGTAATGTCCTATATAAATGCAAACCCACCTTCTCTTTTATTGGATCTGTTCCTTTTGAGACGTTTGAGACTTTTATAATTGTCCCTAATTTTGCTGTTTATCTCCTGATTTGTACTTCTTGCACATCTCAGCTGTTTAGCTTAGGTGTGTGTCAGGTTCCAAGTAATGCAATCATCATAAAATAAACTCAGAGGCATTGCAATTCCTCGAAGAACTGTTTTATTTAATTACACATCTTGGCATGAACTGGCAGAAGCCAGTACTGAAAGTTTCCTGAACTTCCACGTCATGATAGTTAGAATTTTCTCATTTTTCCAAAACAGTATATCACATTGTCCAACCAGGAGATGAAATAGTTTCCTGGCAACTTCACTCCTCTTTCTGCTGGCCGAGCAGCAGTTGGAATGCAGCTGACTCATTGCCCAGCTGTGTTGTTTTGGCTGGAGCTTCATCCACCTCAGTTCTCCCCCCCTCTATTTCGAATTCAACTGAATTCATACAATTCCACCACCAAACTAAATTCAAGCTTGACAAGCTTAAACATTCCCCAAATGGAGGAATGTTCCTGCAAGACATAAAGCATAAAGACTCATGCCACTAACCTCCCCTTCCCCCACCGGGAGATCCCTGCGGCTTCTGAGGGTACTTGTCATGGAATTGTTTTATCAACCTACCTGCATTTACCTTCCAATTTTTAACCCAGATTGCTTCAGAGAGGGGGTATCCCTTCCAATGTATCAAATATTCTAACTGGCCCCTCTGTACCCTCGAGTCCAGGATCCTTTTTATTTCATAGTGCGTTTGAACCTCAATCACCAACAGTTTGGGGAGAAGCTGTTCCACTGGTGAACCTACCACCGGTTTCAAGAGACTACTGTAGAATACCAGATGTATTTTCCCTAGTAACCTGGGAAGCTGAAGTTGTACTGTAACTGGGTTAATCACTTTAATTATAGGGAATGGCCCCATATATTTAGGACCAAGCTTTTTTGAGGCCAATTTTAATTTCAGGTACTTTGTGGAAAAGTACGCCTTGTCCCCCACCCTAAATTCTGGTTGAGGAGAGCAGTGTTTGTCAGCCTGCTTTTTATAGCCCTCCGCTGCTGCACTCAGGGCCTGGTTGATATTTTCCCATGCTTTTTTCAACAACTCCATCCACTCTGTTAGCGACATGGAAGAGGGTGGCTCCCTAGCGAGCTCAGGCATGGGAACAAACTCTACACTGCTGGTCACCTGGAAAGGGGACAGACCGGTGCACTGCATTGTTATATGCTACCTCAGCAAATGGCAACAACTCTGCCCATTCTGATTGTTGATAATTTACATAACACCTTAAGCATTAGTACTCTCTGTGACCCCATTAGTACTCGGATGAAATGCTGAGCTAAGCCCCTGCAAGGACCCAATGGCCCTCATGAATTCCCTCCAGAACTTAGCGGTAAATTAAACTCCCCAATCAGAGATGACTCTACGAGGGACTCCATGCAACTTATAGATAAGCTTGATAAATAGGTTAGCCAGTTTTTGTGCAGACGGGAGTCCTGGGCAGGCCACAAAGTGGGCCTGTTTGGAGAACTATGATCCAAATGTTAGTGTTTCCACCGCTCTGAGGGAGCTTGACAATGAAGTCCATAGCTATTTCTTCTCAGGGTTGGGATGGATCCGTCACTTGCTGGAGCAACCCAGGAGGCTTGCCTGGTCTTGTTTTCATCGTTGCACAAGTAGTACAACTTTTTACATAGTCCTCCATGTCTTTTTTCATTTTTGGCCACCAAAATTATCTTTGAGTCAGGTGCAGGGTTTTTTCATAGCCAAAGTGCCTCACTTGCTTAGAATCGTGGTTTTGCTTAAGAACCTGGAGTCATAAACTGCTAGGCACATATAATTTCAATCCCTTCCAGCCTAGGGTTAGTAACCCCAGATTGTCCTTGAATCAGGGTTAGTAACCCCAGATTGTCCTTGAACCACTGGTCAGTTGGCAGCCTTTCAGCCTTTGGGTTATTCCCCCCTCCCCCATCCAAGGTCCTTCTATGGGCTGCCTGGCTGCGGGTTAATGCTTGCGATGCCAGCTGGGAAGGGGAAATTATTGGATGGACCATTTCTTCCCTTGTGCTGTGGTATTGCAGTTTGCGCGACAGGGCATTGGCTAAGGTTTTTTTTTTTACCCTGAGATATACTTCAGTTCAAAGTTGAATCATTTAAAATACTGCGCCCACTGCGCTTTGGGGAGAGTTTACATGGAGTCTTCAGTGCCTCCAAGTTTTTGTGATCAGTCCATATTTCAAAAGGCACTACACTGCCCTCCAGGAAGTGTCTCAGGTTAGTAGGGTGCATCGGACTGCATATGCTTCCTTTTCCCATATGGCCCACCTCCGCTCAGTATCTGTCAGTTTTTTGGAGGTGTACATGCAGGGCGGTAGGTTACCCTCTGCGTTCTTCTGGAAAAGGACTGCAGTGACATCCACATCACTAGCATCAGCTTGGATTGCAAAGGGCTGCTCTGGGTCCGGGTGCTTGAGGATTGGCTCCCTAGCGAATAGTCCTTTCAACTGTTCAAAAGCCTTCTGGCACTCTAAAGTCCAACTTAAGGGTTGAGTTGGTTGTGGATGTTGCAGGCCTTTCCCTGTTTTCAATAGCTCGGTGATGGGCTTGGCAATTTTGGTGAAATTTGGAGTGAACTGCTGATAGAAGTTTGCAAATCCTAGGAAACTCTGCAACTGCCGACACATGTGTGGGGCCTGCCAGTCCAGAACTGCCTTTACTTTCTATGGGTCCATTTCTATCTCCTTGCTGGGCACACTGTAGCCCAGGTATTCTAGTCATGGAATTTGCATTTTGACAATTTTGCATATAGTTTGGCCGCGAGGAGTTTCTTTAACACTTGGTGCACTAACTTCACAAGTTTTTCTAGGGCCTTTTCTAGGGATGAGAATGTCACCAGGTATACGAGGACCCTCTTGTATAGGTGCTTATGCAGCACCTCGTTTATGAGTTGCATGAAGACGGCAGGAGCCCCTTGCAACTGAAAAGGCATTACTGTGAACTGGAAGCTACCGAGGAGGCAGTTGAAGGCTGTTTTCTGCTCATGGCCTTCAGTCTTTGGCGCTATTATCCTTATTGGCACAGTGAAGGGGGGAATGGGTTCACTCACCATCGGGTCGTCTTCCCTTCATCATCACTGTCATAGGTCAGTGGGGTTTTATCTTTCTCAGGAGGGGAGGAGGCAGGTATTTCTACAGCTTGCAGGGCAAACCCTCCCCTCTCTCATCTCCCAGGCAGGGTCTCCTTCCCCCTCATCGGACCACAAGTACCTGGTTCTGGTGTGGGGCCATTAGTAGTAGGCCCCAGCTGCCTCATGGCTTCCTCGGTTGGAGGGGAAGGGGATTCCTCCAATTCTTCAGGCTCATCAGCTGACTGGCAAGGAATCTCCCTCAGGGCTTCCACTTTGGGCATGGTGAGATATTTCCACCTCTTAGGCAGGGGCCCTAGTCGCTTCCGCACCGAGCACATAGGACAGTCCTCTTCTCCCCGGGACCTGACTCACCCAGCTGAGGGCTCCGGAAACTCCCTCAGGTCCAACCGGGGCTCTGCATTGCTCCAGAAGCTAGGCCTGGCTCCGTGGTGGGGCGGTCAGCTGTTCCATGGGAAAGTCCTCCAATTGGGCTAGAACTCCATTGCCCAGCTGTGTTGTTTTGGCTGGAGCTTCATCCACCTCAGTTCTCCCCACTTCCATTTCTCAAGTGTGTCAAACTGAATTCATACGATTCCACTACCAAACTAAATTCAGGCTTGACAGTGTGCTAATCTGAGGCCCTAGTTTTTCTCCTGATTTATACTTTACTTTCCCTTCCTTGTTATCTGATTTGTGTTTGGTTCTATTAGTTGGTCATTCTTCCCCACCAGATTTAGTGTAAAGCACTTCAGATGAGCTGAGCCAGATGTTTTTCAAATGTATTCTTGCCAGTCTTCATGAAGTACAATCCATCTCTGATCTAGAAAGCCAATGTTTTCACAATGGCACCATCATTTGAGCCAGAAATTTACTTTTAATCCTCTGTTCCCTTATTGGATGTTGACCTTCAGTTGAGATAACAGAGGATATTCAACAAGGGAACCAAGATAAAAGTAAATCACTAGTTGAAATGATAGTGAATTTAGAATACATAGTGATTTAGAATACACGGAGAGCCAGTGAATTGAAAATAAAAGCAAAATCTTCCTGGTTACAATATTTGCTTCAGGATCCCAAAGTTCTTGCTTTGTTGATTCACAAGACTGGTTGTGGTTCGTGTTGATTTTCAAGTCCGGTAGCTGCTGATGGGATTTGGAGAGGGACTTTCCATGTGCTGAAGTACAACTTTTGTCTCATCTATATCCTGAAGGGTTTTTCAAAGTCCCTCCCATACTGCCAGGCAAGACCCTTGTGTTTACCTACCACAGCAATGGGGCAACCCTAGAATTGATTAAGGAGACGTGTTCTGAGACCAGTTTCCTCAGAATCTCAGAAATCAGTTTTCTCTTCCCTTTTTACAGCTAGGATTGGAACTTTCTTTAAAGCTTTTGTTAATTGTTCCTGCTGGAACAGTTAGAAAGGCTGTTCTTTCTCCTTAACTTTCCTTTCATTTTCCTCTTCTGATCATGCCTTCCATGCTGATTTCTTTTCAACTCTTGCATCTGTTCCTTCAAGCTCCTAGTACAGGGGTGTCAACTTGATTTCATTGAGGGCCATATCAGGGCTGTGTTTGACCTTGGGGGGCAGGGGTGCATGAGGAGGGGGCGTGGCCAGCTCGATATCACTCATGTCAGGGGTGCCTTTAGTGGCCTGAGCGCTCTGCCAGAGAAAATGGGCGCCCGAGCTCCATTTTTGGCTACAATGGCCTCCTGCAACCCTTTGCAACCTCTGCCTCTGCCAGTGAAAACAGAGCTCAGGAGGGCCTCCGTTTTCACTGGCAGAGGCACAGCAGGCCAGTCCGCTGTTTCCAGGGTCAACTCAAGGCCTGGGGGCCAAATGTAAGCACCCTGCAGGCTGGATCTGGCCCCCAGGCCTTGAGTTTGACACCCCTGTCCTAGTAGAAACCTCATCCCATCTCACGTTTTCTCCTAAATCTCTCACTTTTTATCACATTTGCACACACTCATCTCTATTCTTCATTCTCTGCCCCTGGTTGCCCCACAAATTCTTATTCCTATTATCTCTTTCCATCTTTCTATTACTTGAACCTCCCTCACATTCTTTACTTTCCTCCCCAACATGTCTAACAACTTTCCTTGCTTCTTGCAAATTTGTTTCCAAAGTGATTACTTTGTTGCTCCACTCACCCAATCAAGATTGCTCAGGGCACTGTAGCCCACCCAAAACTCCTTTTAAAGACTGCTTGCTCCAAAGGCACTGCATGATGCCACCCATAGTTCACCTCTCATCCCTCTTATTAGAAGGTTTTGTTCCAGTTATGTAATGGTACTATAAATAGAAATTGCAGAATTCTAAAGGGAACTCTTTCTCCTGATGATTCCCAATGGCTTTAAAACATAATGGGTGCCATTCATTATGTTCTGTGCCATGTTTTGGAGCTGGTCACTTGAATTGGGGGAATTAGGATTTTGTTGGTAAATGTGCCATTTAGTGCAGGCTTTGGGGTATGTTAATATGATCCGCTCAATCTCTTGGTCAGACAAATTGTATTGGAAGCTGAGTTGATGTAGCCTACATGTCTTTTGAGTGGGGTGGGGCTCAAGACCCCCAGATGTGTAACAATCTGTTTCAGCTCTCTCTCCTTAAAGGGGTACGAGCGACTATTTCCCATTGCTGGTTTTGGGCATTTCTGTGCCATGTTTGTTCTCTGATTTCCACTACTGCAGAGAGATTGCTTAAACAAGCCACCTCTTTCTGAGCTGCTTTTCTCCTTCCCTAAAAAAGGTCAAGTGGAAGTTTATCAGATCAACTTTGTGGTTTTAATCAAATAAGAACCCTGCTGCCTGAAACTAACCACATTTTAATCAGTTTCACACTGAAGCCTTTTGTACTAAATGCTGACACTGTTCATCAGGATAGTAATTGTGAATAGTCACTAAAAAAGACTCCATGTATAAAGTTTTCTAGCTTTCTAGTGTAAAATACAATTAACAGGAAGTAAATGCAGGAATGCCTCACAATTATTGCTGTATAAACAATAGTATTTTCCAGTCACATAAAAATTCTTGACTATTTTTGTTTAAGATCATTTTAATGTTATAAGATTACATGCCAGTTCGCAATATTATTGTTCTATTGTTTCTTCTTTTAATTTCTTAATAATGCCTAATACTTTATCTTACTACCTGTTGTCTTTGATTTTCAGTATGATTGGTGTTCCTGGATTCCAAATGCTCCTCCAACTATGCGCTGCCCACCACCTACAGAAAAGGGAAAAACCACCATTGAATATATCATCAAGAGTTTACCTGACAGGGGACGGTCTTGTTGGCATCTTGGTGCTGTTTGGGCTTTGAGTCAGTTTCAAGAAAATGAAGTGAGGCTTGTCTCAATATTTAAATGCTTTTTTATTTATAACATAAAAGTAAACTCCAGACTCCACGTTCTTCCTGGAAGTATGTTTGTGTGTTTTAGTGGACTAGAGGTAAGTATTCTGTACATGGACCTCAAGGAAAGCCTTTAATAAGATTCAAAAAATATTCATAAAAGTAAAATATCGGTTAGAGGATACTACTGTTATATGGACTTAACAATTGAATGCACACAAATATACAGTATAAAAATGATTGTTAATAATTCTACTCCATCTTGGAAGGAAGCTTCAAGTGTAGTTGAGGAGGTGTAGTTTCAAGAGGACACTTGAAACTTTCTTCCAAGAAACTTCACGATTTTACAGGCTATTGCTCAACATTTTTATCAGTTAATTGAATGAAGCAGTACAGGGGAATTTCTAAAATCTGCAGGAAGCACAAAATTGGGATGACTAACAATTACTTGGAAAGAAAGTTCAAAAAGATATATACCACTTTGAACAGTAAGCTGAAATGAATAGGATGGAATTTAATAGGAGGTCATATAAAGTTCTGCATCTGGATTAGAAAAACCTAACACCCAAATATAGGATGGAGGAGGATCAAACAATAGGTTAAAATTATAATGACTTGGCCTAAAATTATAAGGAAGGAGGTTCAGGCTACACTTCAGTTGGAATGTGCTTGTCAGCTGTCAAAAAGGTAATAGGACAATTCATCAGGGCCACCTGACCATGACCATTTCACCTGGGCTTTTCCAATTCAGCTGACCCACTGCAGGCCTTCGTCCATGGCCCTCCAGTGATATACTGCTGCTACTACTACTATGCCACTTCTCCATCACTGCCTAGTCATGGGTGATGCATCGCAACACAAATCTGCATGGCCGATTCCCCTGCGGGATGATTAAATGCACCTCTGATACTTCTGGCATGCTTCTGGTTGCATGCCCACTGGCAAGACGCACAGGGGGCATCAGCAGCAACTGTGCTGGAAAGCAGTGGCAGCATGGCTTTGGCAGCAGCCAGTAACATTCAGATGGGGGGGAGTGCAGGTGCAGAAAAAGCAATAACTGATCTTTCTCCTCTTCTGTGTTTATTGAGAAGAAAATTAATAAAAAATGGGTAATTTATACAGTTGATTGCAGAATTGCTAAGCCTTCTTTATAAGTACATTTGAACAGGAACCAAATTAAGATTCTAAGATGAAAGTTTCTGGGAAGCGGGGGAGTCGGGGGATGCACAGTGGAAAGGCTCACCTGGGGCTTTGGTGGCATCTGTCCTGCTGACGGTCTACCCTGCTCACCCAGGTTCAGCCCTTCCTTTCATGGGCTGCCTTCTTAAAATGCCAGAGAATTGGTCCCCAAGACAGAATCCACTTGATGCTCCTGCAGGATTTCAGCCTCCCGATCCCTGCAAGGTGAAAGAGCCACTTTCGTTTGCAACCACACCTGTGCCCCCCGCCCTGCTCCCCTCCATCTGCCCCCCCCCNNNCCCCCCCCCGCAGCAAGGCTCGCCAGAAAAGGCTCCACTATTTGAACTTCCTGCTTAGGAACAAAACTTGGCTGTCTTCGGTTGCCCTGTAACTCTTTTAATTTTCAGGGGCCTTGCTTAGTCCACTCCCCAAAGCTCCCGTTTAGCCGATCTGTTTGCCAATAAAGGGGGTGAAAAAAGCTGGATTTGGCCAGGGTGGGGTGCTCAGCACAGGCAGCGCAACTCTGCAGCCCCAGAATGGGCCTTGTTGGGGCCCCCTGCATCTCCTCCACCTGCACATCTAGTAAGGACCCGGCCTTGTAGCTTCTGGGACCCAGGGGACCTCCAAATGTGCCCATTCCATTTAGCATCTGACTACATTGTTAGCCTTTGAGACTTAGCCTACTTCTTTTTGAAGAGTTATATTTATTTTTTTAGATAAATGTGCCCAGAATAGAAGCAAAAGGTGTGAATGTTCTGGAAAGCTTCATTCACAACATTTTGGAAGATGCGGCTCCCATATGAGCAGTTCCTCTCCCTGTCTCTTTTCCCCGCTTGGGCTCTTAGAAATCCTTTCTTAGGGAGCGCGGAGTCAGGTACTTCAATGCCCTGAAGGTCCTCAGCTTGCCTAGCCTACACCTTCTCCCTTCACAACAAAAGAAGCTTTTTCTCTGTAGGCACAGAAGTCGGGCATTTTTGTGCAAGGAGCTTTCTTACACATTCTCATTAGGGATTCTCATTAGGCCTTAACTTGTGGCCACAACTGAGCCAAAATTTCCATTGCTAAGCAAGATTTAAGTGAGTTTTGCTTTGTTTTGTGATTTTCCTTGCCACCGTTAAGTGATGTTCAGTAGTAGTAAATAAATAGAGATTGTATCTTGTCAAGACCTTCGAGGCGAGTGGCCGGGAGGCGGGGCTGGATGTGGTAACTGACATTGAGTTGGCCATGCCCTCCCAGTCACATGACCACCCAGCCACACATACCCATCCAGTCAATAGGGCAGAGAACTGGTTGTTAAATTATTTGAATCCCACCACAGGATCCGGGCCTCACATTCCAGAATTCAGTATATAGGAAGGCCTTTGCCCAACTTCCCTAAGCCTTTGAACCCTGATCTATAATCAACAAGTGAAAATAAGCAAGCACACAATACGCATTGAAATATGCCTCAGGTCTTGTTCCCAACAGCTTAGGACACAATTGATTAGGACCAACACCTTTTATAGAAGGCATGGTGGTATACTAAAGGAACAAAAAAACCCCTACACCATCTCTGACAAATGGCAGTCCAATCTCTTCTTAAAAGCCTTCAGTGATGAAGCTCCCACAACTTCTGAAGGCAAACTGTTCCATTGGTAGATTATTCTCACTGTCAGAAAACTTCTTACTTCTAGGTTGAATCTCTCTTTGATCAGTTTTCCTTGCCTGGCCTTGTCAAATAGGTTGACCCACTTCTCTCTGTGACAGCCCCTCAATTATTGGAACACTGCTGTCATGTGTCTCCTGGTCCTTCTTTGCCTGTTCCTATAACCATTCTTCATATGTTTTAGCCTCCAGTTCCCTTTGTTGCTCTTCTCTGGACTCTTTCTAGAGTCTCAACATCTTTTTTATAGTATGGTGACCAAAACTGAATGCAGTATTGCATGTGTGGTCTTACTAAGGCTTTATAGAGTGGTATTCATACCTCTCTTGATCTTAATTAAATCCCCCTGTTAATGCAATTTAGGATTGCATTGGCTTTTTTGGCTGCCGCCTCACAGTGTTAGCCCATATTTAATTGGTTGTTCACCAAGACATGATAGCAGTGTTCCAATATTTGAGGGGTTGCCACAGAAATGAGGGGGTCAAGCTATTCTCCAAAGCACCTGAAGGCCAGAAAAGGAATAATGGATGGAAACCAAACAAGGAGAGGTTCAACCTGGAAATAAGGAGAAATTTTCTGACAATGGGAGCTTCATCACTGTAAACTTTCAAGAAGAGACTGGATTGCCATCTATCAAAAATGGTGTAGGGTCTGCTTGGGTGGGGGTTGGAGTAGATGACCTACAACGTCCCTTCCAACTCTGTTAATTTGACATATGGTGTTGACAATTTGTGTTTTTTAACATTATCAGCAGGATTGTCTTGTCCTATTCTCCTTAGCTTATAAATGTCTGTATGCCAGTGTGGTCAATTGGTTGGTTGGTTGGTTGTTCATTTGGAGCTATATTTAAATTCAGTCTTGCTGTTTGATGATGATGATGCGCTATGAAAGAAACTAGCCAAGATCACAATTGTCATCTGCACGATGACAATTCAGACTCATGGATCAAAAACTTGTCCAGTGACCATTATCTGAAGATGAAAAAGGCATCTTTGTAAAAGGCCTTAATTTCAACTACAAAAGTGCAGACTTGGTCGATTTTTCTTGCCAACTTAGAATACATAATGAAAAATAACAAACCTGACCAGGGAACACAAGAGGACATCAAATGGAGAATCATTTCTAACATCCAATGAAACAGACAAGACAGAACACTTAACCAAGAGGAGAAGAAAACAATAAAGAAACTGAGAAAAGATAGAGACATCATCATCCTACCATCAGACAAAGGCAGACTAATTGTGGTAATGGACAAAACTGATTACATTAAGAAAGCTGAAAATTTACTTAATGACACGAACACCTACCATGTAATCAACAAAGACCCAACAAAACAATTAAGAAAGTAGAATAAGAAACACCTTGATAAAAATGGAAAAAGAAAATCAACCAACAGAAATAAAACCTTTAACTACCAGAAGACTCCACTATACCTAGATTCTATGGACTTCCCAAAATACAGAAAAATGAAATTACTCTCCACCCCATAGTGACATTACCTGGAGCACCAACCTACAAACTAGAGAAAGTTTTAAGAAAAAGACTTCAGCATCTCGTCAACAATTCAGCTTATTCTATAAACTCACCTGAACAATTTCTTCAATTAATTAAAAACGTCAAAATAAATGAAGAAGAAATAATGGTCTAATTTGACGTGACTGTATTATTCACATCTTGTCAGGGCTCCAACAAATCCACCCTCATTCTAATCAAAAGTCTCTACCAGTATCTCAGAAAAAATAAATTGGTTTATTAGAAATTGCCATGTTGGCGCATGGCTGGGTGCAGCCAATACTAAATCACATCATACACTTCCCCCTTGACCCTGGTCTTTCCCCCACCCCCTGGATGTGACTTCTCCAATGGGACACATCCGTCTCCAAGAGTCATCCATCATGCTTTTCAATAACATTCTTATGCTTCGACAACTTTGGGCTGCCGAGGTAATTATCTAGGCATTTCAAGAATGCCTTGTTTCCCCCCCACTCCCTTTTTCTGGCAGCTAAAAAGACCAAAAGAGTATCCTTTTAGTTGACACATCTATCAGCACTGATGTGGCCAAACAAATCATCTATGATCTACTGACAGAAAATCAAAGCCATAACAAAAAGATACCTAAAGAACATTCCATGTCCACCAACGCTACCATGAGTTATGCCTTATAACACACTTCAAATTCAATGGCAAAATCTATCAACAAATACAAGGCACACCTATATCTGGCCTAATGCAGAAACTTGAATGCATAGTCCTGCCAACCATCCAGCCAAAATTTTGGTCACGTTATGTGGATGACACTTCTGCCATCATCAAACGTATCAGATCAGAAGAGAGACACCATCTACTCAACAACGTGTGATGACCCAAAGTATCTCAGAAATATAACAAAATCCAAAACGTAACTAAAAGTCCTTTAATGCCTTCAACTTGGCTTCACTGTTTAATTGTTCACAGTGGAGGAGTCAAAATAACATTTCAAAGGCAAGAAA
>AZIM01005715.1:9119-23096 GCA_000516915.1 Ophiophagus hannah | reverse complement strand
AATGGTATAGGATCTCCTGCTTGAGCAAGGAGTTGGACTAGAAGACCTCCAAGATCCCTTCCAGCTCTATTCTATATTATTCCTAAAAATAAGGCCAAATGAATTTAAACTCATAGATACTAAGCAAATTAATTTATCCTTGTGCAACAAATTCATCTAAGTCATTCAGAGTTGCCTGAACTGCGAGATGGTTGGCAAACGAATTTGATAATAAAATAAAAATAAATAAAATAAAGCAAAAGGGAAACTTTCATTAGGACAGGAAGTTAGTAAATCATATACCCAGAAGAATTTTTTTTTTAAAATGAAGAAAATGAGAGAGAGTAATTTTAAAAATATGTTTTATCCTATTGTTTTGTGTTCTTTGCAAACTGGACCACATAATATTTTGATTTTGCTCTCTGAAATTCTTACAATAAAATCTACCAATAATTTTATTGTCTTCCGGTTGCTCATCATCAGAATCGGAGCGGAATTCGCGATCATGTGTGGTTTCACTCTGTGCTCGCTTGTTGAAGGGTCCAGATTGGGACTGCAACCACCCTGGAGGGGTGGTGAAGAAACGGGGAATCACTTGGAGGGTTGAGGAGAGTCGCAACTTCCCTTCCTGACAAGAAAAACCCCTTCCAAAGGTAAGTTGCAGTGGTGGTCTAAAATGGCCACTACAAAGACGAGGAGCAATCTGGGAAACTAAGACTGTGCTGGAGCAGTGAAGCAGAGAGCAGAGTGTGAACCAGGCAAATACAGGGACTTTAAGGTACCCCAGTATTAAGAAATAAAAGGACTATTTTGGAGGAAAGTGTGTAGAGGCGGAGACCAGAGACAGTGAGAAGGAAATTGGAATTTATTAAATTGGCTTGAATTATTGCAACAAATTAACTTGGAGGAGAAAATTCAAAGGAAAATATTTGAGCACAAAAGGCTTGGAAATTAAATTGGATAACTATTGGATCTTTGGCACTAAATAGGCATAAATAAATGCTGGAATTGAATGTGTTGAAAAGAAATAATAGCTAATAATTGAAATTAGTGAGCTAAATAAAAGTTTAATAAAAAAAGAAAGCAAAAGTAAAATAAAGAGTGAATTGTGGAAAAGAACCAAGAGCGCCACCTGAAGGTACAGGAAAAATTTCAGTGACTCTTTGAAAAGAGTTTGGCTTTCCTAATAAATTGGACTTTGGAATTTAAAAGAAAAATAAGAGAAACTCCATTATAATAAAATAAGAAACCTGAAAAGTGATAACAGAATACTATAAGGGGAAAGATCCTTGAAAACATTGTTTTAGAACCACCCAGTGTCTTTGGGAAACAGCTGGAAAAGGACTTATTAGAAGACCTGGAAATGAAGACTTATGGACATTGATTGTTGAAAATAAATATAAAAGATGCTGGTTGAAATAACATACTGGACTTCTGGATTGGATATATCTATTAAGGACAAGGGGGAAAAAAGAAAGGAGGAGACACAATGGGGGAATTATTTGTTGAAATAAGATTGGATTTACAAGATATGAAGGAGATGATGAAGAGACTGGAAATGTGCAGCAATATATTACAGAAACTAGAAATGGCGACTCAGCTTGCAGAAGAACAAAGAGGATCAGAGGGGGAGGAGTTAAATAAAGAGGAAACCAGCTTTGAAGATCAAGCAGAGCAACAATCATTTAAGCAGGGAGGAAAAGGAATTAAAATTAAAAACTTGTGGTTTGATATGACAATAAAAGGGGGAATAGTTCAGAAAATGAAAAAAAGGAAAGGGAAAAAGCAGAAAGGGGAAGTCCAAAAGAAAGATCGAGAGAGGAAGGGAGATACAATAAAAATTGGAATGAAAAATGGAGGGGAATAATAATGGGAAAAAAGGGAACTAAGAGAAAGGACCAGAAAATAAAGAGAAACAGGAAGCAAACAAGAATGAAAAGAAATTACATTGTTAGGGGAGTGAGAGATAATTGGTAAAAAAGGATAGGGAAAGAGATTCCACAAGGTAATGTGTTGTGATATATAAGAATAAGTATTGAAAATAGATAACATTGTAACTGATACAGTTTTTTCTTTTTCTCTTTTCTTCTTTCTCTTTTATTAAAGAATTATCGCTACATTAGATATGGAATGTAATGAAATAAATATGGAAATGGGAATTTATAATAATGATATTATATATTAATTGATCTGCTATGTATAAAAATATGACAATTATTATGGAAAGATTAATATCAGTTGCTATAACTAATTGAATAGATTAATACTTTTGCAATGTATAGATGATTTATAAGGTAATTGAGAAAATACTTTGCGGAATCTGTTATAACAGAATCGTATATTTGATATGTAGTAAATAGGGAAATATTGTTATTAAAGTAGAATGAAGGTGGTAAGCTTGAATTAACAACCAAAGGGGACAATTTTGAGAATTAATAGAGTAAGGATTGATAAAATTGCAAATGTGATGGATAAAGACAATATGGAACATGAATATAGAAATGAGACAAGAATGTTAGATAATATTGTAAAATAAGATATGAGAATATCCTAAGAAAAATAAGAAAAATGAAATGAAATAAGTCATAATATAAGTCATAATATGAATAATATGAACTGAGATCGGATAAAATAAGCTTAATGAATTTAATATTAATAAGGAATAATGTGATATGAAACTGAATAAGTAAATGAATAGGTAACTATGATCATGTTTGTGTTAAGATGTGAAACCTGGAACCACACTGCTTGCCAAATGAGAACTTTTATTTAAAAAATAAAAAATAGGAGAGGAAATTGAATAATGAAATTATTAGGTATGTTTAAATGATATGGTGACTGGCACCAGGAGAGAGTATTGAAATGTTGAAAAATTAAGCAATGAAGGATTAATATGAATATGTGTATCAAGAGATATGGTTGGTTTTATTAATTTTGCTTATACTAAAATGTATGACATATTGGTGCCACTCTGTTTATGTATTGATGTGTATGTGTAGATTGAAATAAAAACATTTGCTTAAAAAAATCTACCAATAATTTGTATTCAAATTATAAAATAACAAAGTTGCCTATAAAGTGAAATCTCTTGTAAATTAACTATCAAGTATCTCCATCTCATTTGCATTCCCCCTGCATTAATTTTACAACAGAAAAATGATGGTAGGTGATCTCTTACATACAAAATGTGAAAATCTATCATAAAAAGGACGAAAGAAGAGACAGATTGGAAAAATGCACCTAGTAATGTATATACAGTACTCTTTAAAAAGATTTCAAAAATTCCACTTCAACAAGATGAGATAAAGCACATAGAGAAAGTTGCTGAATCAAATTTTAAAAAATCAGTCCAGCTTTCTCTACCACAGAATCTTGATAGATGTTCTCAGTAAAATATGAAGGGAACAGAAAATTTATATTGTGTTCGTGAACATCCTACCTCTGGTTAATAGAAATAATAGTCATTAACATTACTCTGCATTAAGACTTCTTACCAAATTGGAAGTCTTGATCATGCGCCTAATATTCTGCTCTTGCCATTCTTCAGAATGTAACTGAGAATGGATGCCCACTTGTAGAATCGTCCAGATAAAGGGTTGCTCTCAGCACAATATGATGTCGTTACATGATAAACCTAATGAATGATTGCAAAAAAGTTTTGCCATTCAATTACCACTGATTGCTTGTTGTTCCATTGAAATAAAATGTACAAGCCTATCGAAATATGTACATAAAAAAGATGATTGCTTTTTTATCAAAGTAAACATGAAAATACTTGCTAAACATGCAAATACTTGTATGATACATGTTGTCTGAACTACTGTAGTTAATTGAATAAAGATGTATATGCATGTGTGTCTTATCCAAAGGAGTGTGTGTAGAGTTGCAAGTAGATGACAATGACAATGATGATGAAGAAGATATCTGTACCACTCAGCTCCCAATGACTGTGTGGTTTACAAGAAAAATCATTCTAAAAACTTACTAAGAATGGCCACACAATTCTTACATACATTAGTTTGTTCTTTGATCAATGAATTTTTCTGTATGATACATATTCAGTTCTGATGGATTTTTTTCCTGATTATGCATCAGTCTATTGACTCTTAAGTCATATACGCATTACTGTGATGCTTTTGCATTGGAAATGTATGCTTGGAGACCAATTAAAATAAATAATTGCTCCTAGTTCTCACTGCTGATAAAGTAATGTGATAGCTATTTTTGTAATAATTTTTCTTTCGGTTGGTATGATTTGAAGCCTTGATACTTGTTCACTTTCATGTATCAAGTTTATAAGACTCCAGAGAATGTACACAAGAGTTTTACTCTTTTAGTTTAGGAAGCTGTAAAATGCTTGGCACTTTGAAACTCACAATGTTCTTCTAGTTATTTTATGTGAACATCTTTCAAAAACTGAGGACCCATCCGAGACTTCCAAGAAAGAAATGTTAGATTAAAGACAGGTCTTCAAAAATCAGAACCAATGACTGGAGCAGATTGAAGACCCAGAAAGTAGATCAGCTCTTTGAAAATTTCTCTCTCAACAAGGAAAGAACTTGAGATTACTTACTTCTAGACCACCTGGAAGGATTGGCAGTAGAAGACTACTGTTCTGTAGTGGTTCTGTTCAAACCTGAATGGATAGCCATAGAGCATTGGATGCTTCAGTATTATATAACATTGTCCCACTCCTTTCCCCAATGTTGTTTAGTTACTATATGAAGCCAAATGAAGAATGTCATCTGTTGGTTTAATCTAAGGTGTCATTAATACACTGATGATAATTGAACATTGTTATCACAGGGTGAGATGGAGGTGCTGTAAAATGTTGAACTGATGCCTTGAATCCGGCATGATGAGGAGAACTACTTATACTAAACAATAGCAAGTTGGAGTTACAATTTCTTTATAAACAGATAGGTAGCCAGTGCTATTATATTGAACCTGGTGATAGTTTTTGATGGAATTATATTCCCCTGGTCTATGATTTGGATTAAACTGGATTTGTGGCTCCTACATGACTAGAAAGTGTATCCTGTGACCAGGAAAATTTTTGCTCAAGTTCATTGATAAGACATTTATAGCCCTTTCTGGATCAGGAAGCCTTGGAATCTACAATGACCAACCAATGTACCACAAGGATAGGCTACTCCAATACCTAGTGGTGGATTAAGGCTCACTGGTGCCCTNAGCACTGACAAATCTTGGTGTCCCCCTCCTTTGTACATACTATACAAATGAAGCCAAGCTTAGGCTACATAAAAGTTTTTGTGGTGCCCCCTTTGGGCCTGGTGCCCTAAGCACGTGCNNAGTCTGCTTAATGGTTAATACACCACTGCCAATACTCTTTAGATTGAGTTGCCTTTGAAGACAACTTGGAAGTTATGAATGGTGTAGAAAGCAGCACCCAAAAGGCTGGCTGTAAAGGTTGCTGTAAAGGTTATCAATAGGCTTCCACGCACAGTTCAGACTGTAGATTATCATATATATTATCATCTATATAGTGAAGTTCCAGGATATCAGGAATCAGTTTGACAGGAATGATTCTGCCTATCCAGTCCAAATATTCAGATAATAGCTCTGAAATCCCATGAAAGAAGAGAAGTATGGGCCAAAAGGCTAGGCTTCTATCACTCAAAGTGTATTTTAATTAAACATTTTACATCTACTAAAAATATAAACAAACGAATAAGCAGAGTAAATCAGTCTGTAACTCAAAACCAGAAACGTTTGTTCTGATCTAACCTTAGCAAATAATAAGCCACTTACTCATGAGTAAAAACAACTCCCTTTTCAAATAGAGTAGGAACAGTCTTTTATTCACATGGATAAACAAAAATCAAACGTAATTAGTCCCAACAGAACTGGCCAAGAAATCTGAATTGCTTGCTGTATCCTAAAAGCAAATGGTTATCTATGACAACTTCCACATCCCTACTATTTATTTCTCAGCCAGGGAGGGGCTGGCTAGCATCCACGTCTGCTTTTCCCTGAGAGCTGGCTTATTGTTTTCCTTTGTTCTCCTGTCTTTTGCTCTCTGCACATACACTTATCTGGGATGGGCCCAGTGGTGGGATTCATCTGGTTCACAATGCTTCAGGCAAACTGGTTGTTAAATTACACCCCTTCCATCAAAGTGGATCCTGGGTGCTGCGCTATACTGCAATGGAGAAACAGGCAACAGAGGGCTGGTGCAAGGGAAGGAGAAGACTGCTTTCCCTCTTTCTTCTCCCTGCTGCTTCTCTTTCCCTCGTGCTGGCTGCTCTGTTGCCCATTTCTCCATTGCAGTGCAGTGCCCAGGATCTACTTTGATAGCAGAGGGATAATTTAACAACTGCTTCACCTAGGGTCAGGTTGGCCATCATGGGAGACTTGTCCCACATGTGCAGTGGAACTGGAGGATGGGGATGGGCCACACCTCCCATGACAGCTAATTTGACCCTGGGCGAACCGGTTGTTAAATTATTTGAATCCCATCACTGGACTCATCCAGCGATGGGTCCATCTGTTCCTCCACCTCGCTCAGCTTAGGCCCCAAAGACATCTTAGGGAGGGTAGAAGACCCCAGCTCTGCCTCTGCCTCTGATGCTGTTTCCTAATCAGAGTCTTCCAATGGCTCTGAAGCTGGCCCAGGGTCTCACTCCACTTCCTCCTCATTTGACTCTATTGCTAGCTCTGCTGGCAGCCAACAGGCCACAACAACTTTAATTGCAGTACTGTAAGAGGTATAACAGAAAAATAACCCCTTTGCCAACCAAGTGACAGCAGGAAGAATAGAGTGGGTATAAACAAATGCTGTTCTCTTAAGCAAATTCCTATATCAAGTCCTTTTCAGCTGGGCCCTTGCTCACTCATTTGGTCTTAATCCTGAGTTTTATCAAACTCCCAACATGACTCTCCTGTATAGGAACAATGGTGATTTGGAGTTCGAAATCTGAAATGCCATGTTTGTGGGATATGTAGGTTCAGTCCACCAGTCCCTCTGACTTTTGTAGCTTAATAGATCTCTGTGTCCACATCCATCCCTTTCTGAACAGGGGGAGATATCTAGTAGGCCACTGGCTATTACACTCATCTGTGTAGCAAATAAAGTTGGGATGTTAACTGTACCAGTTTCTGCACTCTTAAGATGTCATATTTAATTACTGTTATGAATTTCTGTCCAGTTAGCTGAGAATAAGATTCATAAACAACATTAAATTTATTCCTGTGCAAGCATGCATCACATTATGCTGTGACTGTATATAAATAATGGTCAAAGAAAAAAACACTAATGTAAACTTCCATATTGTAGATTATAAAAAATAATTGGTAGAAAGGTCAGCATGGAAAATGTTGCTTATAGAAATTGTTATTGCAATTTGTGATTTATATAAGGTGATAATCCAAAACATAATTAGGAAGGAGATTTACTATGCTGTGACTGTATTTATAATATAATTAATCTCACAAATGCAGAAAAGTTATCCATTCTAGACTCAGCAATTAAAATAGCAAATGAATAGAATCAAAGGATCATAGGGCAAAAAGAAACATTGGAGGTCTTCAAATTCAATCCCCTGCCCAAGGCAGGAGTCCTTATACCATCTCAGACAAATGGCTGCCCAATCTTTTCTTAAAAACTCCAGTAATGGAGCACTCACAGCTCTGGGGAATTAATCATTCTTACTATCAGAAAATTCCTCCTTATTACCAGGTTGAATTTTTTTCTGACAAGCTTCCACCTATTGCTCCTAGTCCTGTCCTTAGATGCTGTAGAGAATAAATAAATACCCTCTTCTCTGTGACAGACTTCAAGTATTGGAAGACTATTATTATGTTTCCCCTGAGAATTCTCTTTATTAGGCTAAACATACCTAGTTCCAGGATTCAATCTGAGTCACTTATTGGGACCAGAGGTTATTCTTCCAAACTTTTGGACTCATGCTGGACCCCATCCTCAAGGAACTTCTCATTCTCCAGTATGTGTCTCTCTCAAAATGGACTCCAGCATGAGTCTGAAAGCCTGGAAGAATAGATTTCTGGTCCTGGTGACTGACTCAGATTGGAGCCTGCAACATTATCTTGGAATGCCTTCTGGTTCCTTTAGGTCAAGGGTCTTCAAACTTGGTAAGTTTAAGACTTGTGGACTTAAACTCCCAGAATTCCTGAGCTAACATGACTAGAGGAGGAATTCTAGGAGTTGAAGTCCAAAAGTCTTAAAGCTGTCAAGTTTGAAGACCCCTGCTTTAGGTGATCATTGTATAATTTAGCCTCCAGATGAGAAGAGCAACTTATCTTTGTTGTTATTCTCTGCATTCTTTTAGGGGCCTTCAGCATCTTTTTTGATCAAAACTGGACACAGTATTCCAAGTGTGGTCTCACCAGTGTAGTGTATAATGGTACTATCACTTCACATGATCTTGAAACAATACCTCCATTGATGCAGCCTAGAACTGTATTGCCTTTTTTGACAGCTGCAGAAGCATCTGGCTTTTACTTAGGTAGTTCTCCACCAGACATTAGATCCCTCTGACAGCTACTACTGTTGAGTCAGGAATATCCTATTCTATACCTATGCATCTGATTTTCCTGCCTTACTTTTTTCGCCAGTGCCCAAGTCTGTCAAGATCCTTCTGAATCTTAAATCTATTTTCCAAAGTGTTGGCAATTCCTCACAGCTTGGTATCATCTGCAAATTTGATGAGTTCCCCTTCTATATCCTCATCTAGATATTGAAGATGTAGCTTCATTGAGGAGTACATGCTGAGTGTGGTTGGTCAGCCAATTATGAATCCATCTGGTGGTGGTCAATGCCACATTGTTTTATCTTACCAAGAAGTAGGCTGTGCTCTACTTTGTCAAATGCCTTACTGAAGTTCAAGTATATTATATCTACAGCATTTCCCTGATCTACCAATTTAGTCACTTTATCAAAGAAGGCAATATGGTTTGTCTGGTATGATCTGTTTTTAACAAACCCATGCTGGCTTCTAGGAATTGCCTTGTTTGTTTCTGTATGCTCAGAAATCCACTGCTTGATTATCTTTTCCAGGATTTCCCCAGGTATTAATGTTTTCATTCAGTGGCTCCAATGTCACAACTGCCAACTCATTATCTAGTCTTGCAGATTTGAACTATCCAAAGCAGTCAGATGTTCTCTTATCAATTTCTTGCTTATTTTGACCTGCATTCCTGTTCTGTCTCCCACTGTGCAGCTTTTGGTAGGTTATTTTTTTTCTCTTTTGCATAAAGACAGATGCAAAGAAGGAATTAAATAGTTCTGCTTTCTCCTTTCTACCCATCACCTTCTAGTCATCTTCTCCCATTAGTGGACCAATTATTTGAATATAAGAGGAATTAAAGAGGAATTATAAGAGAGGAATTAAAGAGGAATTATAAGAAGAATAAGAGGAATTTGAAATACATACATCTGAAACATTCACGCATATAGGCAACATCCTTATAAAATGCTTAGAGATAAAAAAGAGAAATATTGTGAAATGGTTTACATTTTTTATATATAAAACATTCTCTTTTAACTGTACAGTCTACCTGATGAAGCTAGAATTGGGTTTGAGGCATTTATAATCTTAAATTTGTAAAATTACCACTTTTCATAACCCACAAGCATGGTCAGGGATGATAAGAGTTATGACCTCATCATGTTCAAAAGGTCACAGATTTCATATCATTGGTTAGAGCTCCAGGGCTATTGTGATTCATTTCTTGGATAATAATACAATCAATTGTATACTTTTGCCTTCATTAAGGATAAACAGATGCCACTAGTCCAGATATTGCTGAAAAGTCACACTCAACATGCTGGAACATGGAATTATCTGAATTTATCTCTTAAATGTATTTCCATTCAAGCTGTATATCAACATTTAAGCATCAATTTTCATTACACAAAAAGCTTCCAAATTATTTAGAATGGAATTTTAGACAATTACTTCCATTGTGGGCATTATTCAGTTTACCATTCTAGAAAATGTGTCTTCTGTGAGGAGCATCTATAAAGCATCTATGCTTAAATATGAGTGTAGTTTAAACCTATTTTATGTGCCCATATTGAAGCAGAATAAATCTGATCGATTTGGCACACTCCTTTTAAATGACTAATGAAGCTGTTCATTAGACAATATTGTTTTATTTCATAAGCAGTGTTGATGCCCTAGTTGTGTGATTCCAAGATGTCACTTATGCTTATTAACCCACTAAATCTTTCCATCCAAGCAGTAACACTGTGATACATCAGCAAACAGACTAGACAGATATTGAGAAGATCATTGCATTTGCATTAAAAACAGGCATCAAAGATTTTATCTCTCAGAGGCACAAAGAAACAGGAAAATGGAACATATCAATCATTTCAAAGCTTCCACTTCATAGTAAGTGGGTTTTTGAGAATATTTTATATGGGATTGGGTTTTTTTGGTTAACTAATCTAAACATTTTAAATGCTTCTTTCTAGAGCAAACATCCCTATTCTGATACCCTCAAGACTTGAATTGGATTACAGATCCCATCATTAGCAATCACAGGAATTTATGGTAGTTTGGATGTTAATAATCATAGTTGAATTGTCTTGGAAGATGCCAGGTTGGGGAATTGTTATTCTCTAGATATATGTATGCATGACAGTATATTCATAAACTTGTACCTAATCAATAGGATTACTTAAACTATCTATGGCAAGTGTTTTAGACTTGAGATATATACCTTGGGAAAGGTATTTTCATATATAGGGTAAGCTCTATATCTGTAGTTCTATACAGTAGAACCTCTAGTCACGAACGCTTCTAACCATGACCAAATCAGATTCCAACCAAAAAATTCACAAAATTTTTGAATCTGGTCATGAACACATACACATTGGGTGATGATCAGACACGACCCCTGATCCAGAAATTCCTGAAGAGGAAACATTAGAAGATGAAGAAATCATCAAAGTTATGGAACGAATTATGGTCATGACCAGAGGTTCTACTGTATCTATATCTATAAAAGTTCTAAGCCTGTTCTACCATCATAAACTTTATTAATAATGGAGTTTTCTGAATGTCTGTCAAGAGCAGACATACACTGTCCCATCTTCTTTCCTTACTCCACTTGATATGTCTTGGTGATGGCAGTGATTATAGATCTCTTCCAAATATTCCTCAACTGTATCTACAACATTGATGTTTCAATTGCCAGTATGTCAACGTTCCAGGTACTATCATTGTCATTGGTTCCTTTCACGCGAAGCAGGTTAGAACAGCAAACTTCTTCCAATGAACCAGTGGTGGGATTCAGCCGGTGCACACCAGTTTGTGTAGAACCGGTATCTAACTTTTTGTGGAGTTTGGCGAACTAGCTGATCCCACCACTGGCTGGCCTCCCATGCCTGGCACCCCTCCACACCTGGCCACTCCTTTTCTCACCTGCCTGAGCCTTGCCCACCCATTTGCCTTGCCTGCCTTGGCCTCTTGCCTCAACACGTGACACCCGGCCTTGCCTTGAAACCAGGAGTCCAGTTAAGTGGAGTTCTTATTGGGCTCATCCTCCAACTACACAGAAGAGGAAAGAAATAGATTTATGCCCCTATCTAATGGGGAAGATCATGCCTCTGAACATGTGCAGAGAGCCTTCCCAGGGACTCGGGCCGCTTGTTTAGGTGATTGCAGTAAGTCTTCTGCACCTGAATGGTGCTAGAGCTGCGTGGTTCTGGTTTCTCTTCCACCCCCACTCTGGAAGCTGTGCCTTGTCTGCCGCACATGTGCTGCGAGTTTGGATGCTGGGCAGCAACTGCTGGCTGCACTCCGCCTGGAAGTTCTCCACTTTCCTTGCCCACCATCCCAGGGTCTATGGGGCCTCCTCTGACCCCTTTCCCTTCCCTTTCCATGCCCCTCAGTCTGGCCTTCCCTTTCTTCCCCCACCTGCCTCCTCTCGCTGCCCCATGGCAGCCCAGCCATTGGAGCANCGCCCCAGCCATTGGAGCAGATCCTGGCCTCCTGCTGAAGCGTGACAATGCCATCACCCAAAAGGTACAATAGCAGGAAGTTGGAGAGGAGTGGGGAAAAAAGAGAATGGGGAGATTGGGAGCTGGGAGTGGGGGCTTGGCCATTGCAGATGAAGGGAGAGCATGGCATTGGGGAGGAGCAGTGGAAACACAGCTAGTCCTTGACTTACAACAGTTTAGTGACCAAAGTTACAACGTCAGTGGAAAAAGGGGCTTATGATAGTTTTTCACACTTAACAACCATTGCAGCATCCCCATGGTCACATGATCAAAATTCAAATGCTTGGCTATTGACTCGTATTTATGACTGTTGCAATATCCTGGAGTCACCATTTGCAACCTTCTGACAAGCAAAGTCAACAGGGAAGCCAGATTTCCCTAATAATTAGGATACTAACTTAACAGCTGCAGTTAAGTTAGTAACCTAACTTACTTAACAACTGACTTATTTAACAACCATGGCAAGAAAGGCAACGGACTTATATTTATGATGGTTGTGGCATTCCAGAGTCACATGATCTGCTTTTGTGACCTGATGACAGGGAACCAGATTCACTTAAGAACCGGGTTACTCACTTACAACTTAACAACCAAGTGGGTGGCCTGAAGGCCAGATGAGCAGGTGGGAGGCCAGAAGGTGAGCCGAAGGCCAGGCAAGTGGCTAGGCAGCAAGGAGAGGCTGGGCAAGGCGAGGAGTGGTGAGAAAGGAGGGCCGAAGAGAGGTCGGGTGAATGACATTGAGTTGGCCATGCCCACCGAATCACATGCCCACCAAGTCACACCTACTCAGCTGGTCATTAGGGCAGAGAACCAGTTGTTAAATTAGTTGAATCCCATTACAGCAATGGACCCTATCCATGACAGTGTCTTTGGCATCTTTCCATTTGATGTTCACATCTCTAATATATTGTGGATGGTACCTCTTCAGTAAACAGTGTACAAGTACCATCTAACTACAATATATTAAGGATGTTCTCTGGCTCATATACAAAACTGGGTCAAAAAAGAAGCCACAAAAGGGAGATAACTGATACTTAGTTGAATACAAAGTATTTGTTAGTACTTTTATTTAAACTAAATTAATTTTAATTGCAATTATCCATTCATAATGGTTAGATTGCCAGAGGATATAAATGTAATAGTATCATATATTTAATATATAATATTTGGATATATCATATCCAAATATTAAAAGTCATATTTCGGATTCTAACTAAGCATACATGTGAAGCATCTTTGTCACTAATGTGGGAGAGGCAAAAATTACAGGCACCATAATTCCTAAAATTGTAATCTTTCATGGACCAGATTGCATCCATTAGCAATATAATATTTCAACTTTATCTGCATTTTAAAAATTAGTAGAAAATGCTCTCAACTAATCTGAAAAACATCATCAATATGACCAAAATCATGTTTCCATTGCAAATTGAGAGAGAAATGATGGAACTTTTTTTATTTCATTTCTCAATTCTAGAAAAATAATTTTACTTTTTTCTATATTTATTTTAAGGGCAAAGAATTCCCAGGTGAGCTATATTTTAGTGATAAATTCTATTTCACCATGTAGTAAAACAGGAGTATACAGGAAATTCTGTCAAGTATGTAGAAGTAGGAAATTCTTTATAGAACGTTGTTACACTGTCTGTGAGCTTCTCTTGATCTTTAGTGAAATACATAGATAAAATACATCAAAATAAAAAAATTGAAAGCAACGACCATTTGGAAAAGCAGTGAATTAGTAAAGCGTTCTTTCATGATTTGTCACTGAAAGAAATCAAAGGAAAACTTCACCAATAATTGTAGTTGTTGGGCTTTTCTTATACACAGGTTTATGTTTTGAAAAAAAGGCAAAATGCTAAATATTTAATTTTGAAATTTAAGTTACATTGTGTTTCTTTATATACTTTCAGTTTCCTGGGAAAAATCCCAATGCACTACAGTTATGCTTACTTCCATGTAAACATCCATAGGACTGCGCCAGTGGTGGGTTTCAAATTTTTTTACTA
>AZIM01005711.1:21915-31962 GCA_000516915.1 Ophiophagus hannah | reverse complement strand
CAAAGCAGGAGACCCTGTATTGTTTCAGACAACTGGCCATCTGATCTCTTCTTGAAAGCCTCCCAGTGATGGAGCAACCACAACTTCTGGAGGGAAGCTGCCCAACGATTAATTAATCTGGGATTATAGAATAACAATAACCGAGTTGGAAGGGACCTTGGAGGTCTTCTAGTCCACCCCCCCTGCTCAAGCAGGAAACCCTATACCATTTCAAACAAATGCTTGTCCAACCTCTTGAAAGCCTCCAGGGATGAAGCACCCACAACCTCTGGAGGGAAGCTGTTCCACTAGTTAATTGTTCTAACTATATCAGAAAATCTCTCCCTATTTCTTCTCTCCTAGATTATCTTCCATCCCTTGTTGGTTAATTGTTCTAACTACATCAGAAAATCTCTCCTTATTTCTTGAGTTGCTTCTCTCCTAGATTTTGCTTCCATCCCTTGTTTCTTGTCCTGCCTACTGGTTCTTTGGAGAATAATTTGTCCCCCTCTTCTTTGGGGCAGCCCCTCAAATACTGAAATTACTGCTGTCATGTCTCCCATAGTCATTCTTTTCATTAAACCAGACTTACCCAATTCCTGCAACTTGTCAGCCTTCAAGACTCCTTTCGTTTCTTTCGCTATCTTTTCGGCTGCCATAGTAACGGGGGGAGGAGGATGAATCAACTGGGCTTTCGGTGGGTGGGAAGTGTGCTGGAGGCTTTAGAGAATGAACTGCCTAACTTGGGGAAAACTTTATGCCTACTTGCTTGCTTACTGCGCAACTGCAGCTCTTTATCAAACCAGGCCAAGGTCAACGGCCAGATGTCTGCATCACCACCTGAAGATGCCCCACATGACATTATACACATCTTCGATTGGATGGACTGTTTGAACTATGGTGAGTGGGATAGTGTTGCCATAACTTTTTGCACGTAAATCCTCAGATCTAGAATTCTTTTGAACTTGATTTCCAGTAAAAGTTTCTTTTCTCTGTAAGAATGGGAGTCGAAGATTGTCTTTCTTGGGTTTTGAATGGAGCACCGTCTGACACAAAGGTTCTTCATTTGTTTTTAGTTTCCAGTCCCCTAATCATCTTGGCTGCTCTTCTCTGACTTACAGTCTTAAGTTCTCATCACAAATACACCTAGTCCTTTACTTACAACCCCAGCTGAGCCCAAAATTTCTATTATTACACGAAACAGTTGTGAATTTTGTCCCATTTTACAGCCATTCTTGCAAACAATTAAATGAATCACTGCCGTTGTTTAAGTTAGCAACCCGGTTGTTAAGTGAATCCAGCTTTCCCCATTGACTTTGCTGGTCAGGAGGTCGCAAAAGGGGATCAAGTAACCCCCGGGAGGCTGCGACCATCATAAATATGAGTTGCCAAGCATCTGAATTTTATTGTGATCACGTTGCGATGGTCGTAAGTGTGAAAAACGGTCGAGTCCCTTTTTTTTCAGTGCTGTTTTAACTTCGAACAGTCACTAAATGAGTGGTTGTATTATTATTAACATTACTTCCATTATTATCAATTGCTGCCAAAAATGTGGATTATGCTCTTATTCACAAAAACCAGTTAAAAGCAAAGAGATGCTAAGTTTCCTGGACCTCAAGCAGGGTAATCTCATTTTTAGGTCCTCGCTCTATCATTACCCCCCCTTTTTTGGAAAAATTTAACTAACTCCCTACATGACATCTGATCAAAATGCCAAAATGAAAAATTAGGATAGATAAAAAATTTAGAAATGGGGGGGATGTTGTTATATGTATTTTTACTTAACACATTTAATTTAGTTTAGTTTACTCTTACTGACATTGCACCTTGCACAACAAAATTAAATACTATCTTCAATGTACATTATAACTATGAAAATAAACACAAACACACATCCTTTGCATTCCACACATTGAATTGAAAGCCCCATTCATATTGCACTATACAGTAGAATTCAAAAGAGTTACTGCCCTGGGATAGAAGCTGTTTTTCATCCTATTTGTCCTTGTTTTTATATCTTGTACCAGATGGTCTGCCAGATGGTAATAGTTAAAAAAAAAAGGGTGCCCAGGATGAGATGGATCTTTGAGGATGTTTTGAACNAGGGGAGAGGGCAACCCATGATCCTCTGAGCAATGACATTAACCCTCTGGAATGCTGTCCTATCTGCCCCTGTGCAATTGGCAAACCATACAGAGGTGCAGTAAGTTATGATGCACCGCTCTACGGTGCAGCGGTAGAAGGTCCCCAGCAGTTTTTCATTCAGTTGTTTTCTAGCTCAAGGTTCATATAAATCTCTGCTGGGCCCTNGTTGTTTTCTGAGAAGCCTCAGGTCATATAATCTCTGCTGGGCCCTTTTGACCAGGGCTGCAATGTGAGCACCCCAGGTTCAGGTCCTCTTTTAGGGTAACACCCAGAAACTTAAAACTTTAAAAAAAATTAGTGAATATTAGAAGCTAAGAGCAAAGTTTGAAAAAGGATGTTATTGGGGATGATCAAAAATAACGCTCTTACTATTAGAAGGATGTAGCAAATATTGAATAACTGAAAAATGAAGGATTGTGTGCTGATACAGTTATGCATAACAACATTAGGGCACGTAAGTCAGATTAATCTAGTAATAATGCTCATTGTATTAATATTGCTTTTGTATCAAAATGAATGACACACTCAGATACCACACTGCCCACGAAATAGTATTGATGTATGTTTAAAAATAATAAAACTTTGCCAAAAGAAAAAATGGCAAAGAAGCCCCACCTGGGCCATCCATGCAAATGTTTCTTGCTTCTCCATGATCAAAGGCCCCCAAGCGGTGAATTTACCTTGTAATAATTGATGAGGTTCAGATATTGAAGCGTAGAGATTACGTCTTCTTTCTTGATGCTCGTGATTTCGCTGATCTCACTGGAAAAGACGGGACAGGGGAACAAAACGCAGTTAAAATGCTGAACGGGAAGAGAAACGGCTGTGCTTAGAGGCCATTTCAGATTCCCAGGATTCCACCATCCAAAATGGATCTCTAACCCCTGTTTGCATAATTGGGATGAAGATTTAACAATGACAATAAGGTTGTTTAAAAGGCCTGTCCATCCCTATCCAAAACAGTTACAAGAAACATGGTATATCAAAGGCAGTAGATGAGGTATTTGGGTTAGATGCTTTAGATCAGAGGATGGCTGGACTTGGTAATATAAAAAATAAACTTTTGTTCATAACTTTAGTTACCCCCCCCCCAAATATAATCAAAACGAAAATGCTTTAATGGGTAATGATTAGCTGATCTGTCAAATTTTAACACAACGTTCTTCAGTTGGGGAAAGACAGGATCGGAGAAAGCAGCGATGAGGGGGGGGGAAAAGAGAGAGCCATCCCCAATGAATATTGGAGAACTAAATTTTGGGGCAATTTTACTGCTTACATTTTGGGGACAAAAAAATGCCAATTTTCCTGTTGGCAAACAGGGATAAGGCAAAAATGAACTGTTTTTGGCCCAACTGGCAACCCCGAAATAAGTCAGTCAGTCAGTCAGTCAGTCAGTCAATAAATAAATAAATAAATAAATAAANNNNTAAATAAATAAATAAATAAATACAGATGCTGAAACCAATCAAATGTATGAACTAAAGTGGGTTTCTAATCGGAAGATCTAATCCCATAGATTTATACAGAAAAATAATTTCCAAGTGGATTTATGATGATCGGTTTATCCAGCATAAAATTATTCCTTGTTGCCTCTTGAGTTACCCTGTTGATCATGAATTGTGAATTGTAATGTGTCAGGAACATGTTCCTTAACAAATACACCCTTAACAACCCCCCTTTTGTTGTGGTCTTCCCCTGTAATTAAATCCTCCTTTGGATTTAAGGGTTTCAGAGAATTGCGCCTCGGTTATTTCAACTAAATTTGATGGCCTCCCACTTGTAATTTGTCAAGAGAAGGTGCCAAGGTTTAGAAGCTACGTGGTTCTAGAATAGCATTTATGACTCTAGGAGGAAAAGTTAAGAGTTAGGAAGAACACAATTGGAGAGAGAGGCAACACACCAGAGTGGCTATTGTGCTTCTTTTCAAGAATGCAGGGGGAAAAACCCTTGAAGCCCACTAGGTTATAGCTTATATATCCTCCAAAATCCTACCAAGACAAAATTAAATTATGGCATGACCTTTCCAGCTGCAATGAAGCCTCTGATAAGTCTCTGAATTCCACATTTCTATGGAAACTCCAAGCCCAGCCTTTCTACTAAGCCTAGTACCTTCTAATGTTATTTACAAATAAATGTCCCCATTTATTTGTACCTATTTCCTGTNTTCTTACTCATGTTTATTCTTATACCTATTATNTTGTAAGCGATTGACAAATAAAATAAAATAAAATAAATAAATATAAATAAATAAATAATATCCTTTATTTTTGCCCGCCTATCGACTCCATTCACACCAAGGAAAAGACAATAATCTGGTTTCTGTTATCTTTTTCCACCAGTGGTGGACTCCACTTTTTTTTAAACCACCGGTTCTGTGGGCATGGCTTGATGGGCGTGCTTTGCGCATGCATGCACGCTTTGCATACGAGCGTGCCAAACACGCACTTTGCACACACAGAGGGTTTGATACTGACCTTCTGCTGCAATCCTGCACTCTCCCTGTGTCTTCANCAGCTGACGCGCGGCAATCTGCTGTGCCACGCGAAGCAGCTGAGCTTCAAAAGCAGGAAATAAGGGACAGTATAGAGCTGGGGTGGTTGGGAGGGCCTAGCAGCTGATTGTCAGAGCAAACCGGTTCACTCACAGATGATCCTTGAAGCTACCAGTTCGGCTGAACCAGGCCGAACCGGTAGAATATCACCACTGGTTTCTACCCATCTAGGGTTGTCAGGCCATTTCTGTTTCCCTGCTCCTTCTGAGCAATTCAAAAATGGATGGGTCTGAGAAAAAAATATTATTTGTCCTCCATGTTGACCAAAATGCCTTTCCTCAAAAAATTGGAAATCCCCCAAGTGCATTTAGATCATATTTAGAAGCACTAGCTGCTGCTGTTGCTGCAATAACTTTTGGTAAGTGAAGCATTATTTTTGGAAGTTGAGAATCTCTAGGAACATCAGAAGGCATTATCTTTTAGCTTTTTTAAAAAAGAAACATTATATCTTGTCCTATTTTTTTAAAATTTAAAAGTATATATTTTAGAATGCAATAAAAATCCTCACAATAGAAATTACAGGGTACAATATTGAATTTAAGCCAGAAAACTTCTTACTGGGGATGATTAAAGGAAATCTGGAGAAACCCACCCAATAAGTCATTCCACATGTTAATAACAGCGGCGAGAATCGCCTATGCTCAAAACTGGAAAGTAGGTGACATACCTTCTGAAACCATGGTAATTAATAAAATACTTGATTATGCCGAGATGGATAAGCTTACGAGA
Source organism: Ophiophagus hannah (assembly GCA_000516915.1). Taxonomy (NCBI): domain Eukaryota; kingdom Metazoa; phylum Chordata; class Lepidosauria; order Squamata; family Elapidae; genus Ophiophagus; species Ophiophagus hannah. Next base: position 26,558 of record AZIM01005711.1, on the reverse strand, counting down.
AAACTAAAAGGAAAAGAGGAGTCAGAGTTTTATGAAGTTTGGGAAATGTTATATATATGGTTAGAAAAAAGGAATAAGATTTAATATGAAATAGAATTGTAAATATAATGTATTTTATTTATAAAATTGTAATGCTTGGCACAGAACGGTTAAAATATAAATTCACATGTATTTTGAAAATAAATAATGTTTTTTTAAAAAATCCTCACAATAAAAATAGACACACACACACATGTGCGTGCGTGCGCGTGCCTAAGAAACACAACAGAACAGCACAAATCAACTCAGACCCTTTTAGCTATTCAACTGATGTTCAATTTTCAACTGAATTTAACAATTCAATTAGAACTGTTATACCTCGTCCTTCTAATTTTGTTTTTAATTTCATAGGACAGGTAGTCCTCAACTTAAGACCAAAATTGAGCCCAAAATTCCTGTTGCCGAGCAAAACCTTTGTTAAGTGTGTTTTCCTCCCATTTTACGACTTTTCTTGCCACCGTTGTTAAGTGAATCATTGCAGTTGGTAAATTGGTAGCACGGTTGTTAAGTGAATCTGGTTTCCATGTTGACTTTGCTCGTCAGAAGGTCCCAAAAGGGGATCATGTGACTCCTAGATGCTTCAACCATCATAAATGTGAGTCAATTGCCAAGCACCTGAATTTGGACCATGGGCATGCTGCAATGTTCATAAGTGTGAAAAATGGTCATACGTCGCTTTCTTCAGTGATATTGTCACTTTGAACGGTCACTATATGAACTGTTGTAAGTTGAGGACTACCTGTATATATTTTAGAATGCAATAAAAATTCTCACAATAAAAATATGTACACGCACACACACACCTAAAAACACAACAGAACAGCACAAACCAACACAGGTGCTGGAATAAGATCAATAAAACTCTGGAAACAATACATAAAAAGGGGGTAAAGTAGGAATCTGCTAACAGAGTTCACACTGATTGTCATGCCCCAGCATATAACTTTTATATACTGTTGTTGATCTCTATTCCCATCTAGTGGCGGGAGGGACAAATATGCCCCAACATATGATCTTTATATATTGTTGTTGCTCTCTAGCCCCATCTAGTGGCCAGAGAGACAAATACCAAGTATATTGTTTGAAGCTGACCCCAGCCCATTACCCATCAGCCAGCACTCTCAAACCAAATGCACACTGGGGAGCTAGACTCCATTTCCTTTAGCATTTGGAGAAGGCAGAAGCACAGAGAAGAATCCATCTTAATCTGTGGCACATGGTCATCCAAGGACAAACCCACATCACGCACACAGAGCATTGCTGGTGAGATTTAAATTGCTTGTATTTATTAACTGTTATGTTCAGCAGTAACTTAATACTGTCTATCTTGTACTTGGTTCTCATTGTATGTATCCCTATTTTCCTCAGTTTCACCATATCCTGTTCTTTCAATAAAGCATTCAGATCTATGNNNACGGTCTGTTTTATTGGAGGATAGGTGGGTTTAACTGCATGTTGAGCTGCAAAGAGATTAATGTGTAGTGAGGACAGAACACTGATATAAAAAAATCCCATTGTAATAATAATTTCAGCTAAAAAAATATTCCTTAAAGGAGGGAGATTTAGATATCATGCTTGTCAATATTTCTGTCTGTATCAACAGGTTTTAAATATATTTTTAAAAGCATAAAGTTGGTCTTTGGATGTAGACTGCTTTCTCACAGACAACTGGATCTCAGAAAGCTCTTATTGCTAAATTTAAGCCACTTCTTTTGTTGCCTTAGATACTTCAGAAGGAAGAGGTCACAGTAACACTATTTTCAAAGATGCCTCTTTCCTTGTGCTCTGTTCAGCCACCTTCTTGGAGGAATATAATATTTCACAGTTGCGCTCCTAGTTTGAATGAGCTTCTCTTGGCCATTCCTCCCCCTTCCGCTGGGATATCGTCTCTGATTCTATTTTCACACTTTCCTGTCTCACTCAACCTTACCAAACAAGGATGGAAGGCTCCTTGCAACAGAAAATTAAGAACAGGGAGGCATTTCATGCAAATATAAAAGGTTTCTGTTTAGCACACATGTCTGACATTTTCTTCAAAAGCCAGTGAGAAATGCTGGCTGACATTTCAGATTCAGAAAGGTTTGCTAAGGAAGACGCCAGTCAACAAGATGCAAATATTATTGCGTAATTTCTCCTCCTTCCTTCTTCCTGCGACTTAGTCAGAATAGAGCTAAAAGGAACATTGGAGCTCTTCTAGTGACTAGAAGTCCAACCTCCTGCTGAAGCACTGAAGCACTTGAAGGAACTTTGCAAAACTGAGGAATTTTGTAGGGACCATATTATGGATTAGGGTGGATTTCTTCCCCCCCCCTCACAACTTCAGAAAGATTAAATTACACTATCACAGCCAGTTCAGGTAGCGATAAAGGCATCAAATTAAAAACTGGGAGACCCATGAGCTCTATTTAAAGTCCATGAGTTTAGACATGAAAGTCAGTGGTGAAATTCAAAATATTTTACTACTGGTTCTGTGGGTGTGCGCTTTGTGCAAGCACCTGTGTGGAGCATTCTAAAACGGGCAATTTTAAGCATGAAAACTTACCGTCAGTGCTGGTGAGTAAAACAGCTGAGGTGCGGCAATCCACTCTGCCACGCCTATCAGCTGAGCTACAAACAAAGGAAATATAGGACAGGAAAGGGCGGGCGTAGGTGGACATGGCCAATTGCTGACCGGCGCTACCTGATCGCTAGAACCAGTGCGAACCGGCAGTATACCACCACCGATGAAAGTCCAATCCCTCTTTCTTCATCGCAGCGGCAAAACCTTTCCAAAAATGTGGATAAGGAAAATGCAGGAACCAGTCCAGGCCTTCAGAAGGAATTAGCATTGACCCAAAGGCACTTGCACTTTTAACATGAGCAGTACCAGAGTGTTGAATTTGTCCATGGACAATTGAGACAGTCCACAATAAATCCATCACAAGGGATGATCTTTACCTTAGTAACTTTATTTGAATGTGTAAAAGCTAAGCGGGTCTCAGGTCTACTAGTCTGTGAAGTTAGAAAAACATACTAGAAGAAGGAAACTATCCCTACCTATGTAGGCCCTCAGAGCACAATTCAAGGGAAGTCTTATCTACTTAATTGTCCCCTGTCGATGTAGATTTAATCTCTTTGTTGTTGTTGTTCAATTGCTAAGTCATGTCCAACTCTTTACAGCCCCATGGACCACAGCATGCCATGCCCCCCTGTCCTTCACTGTCTCCTGGACTTTGCTCAAATTCACGTTCATTACATATTGATGACCATATCTAACCCTCTCATCCTCTGCCATCCCCTCTTTGGCCTTCCATCTTTTCCCAACATCTCATTTCTGAGGAGTCCTTCTCTTCTTATTTGGTGACTAAAGTATTTGAGCTTCAGCTTCAATAACTGTCCTTTCAAAGAACAGTCAGGGTTGGTTTCCTTGAGGATTTAATCTCAGTTCCCTAAAAATGTGCTTAATGAGACAACTAGATTTTACATCTGCCAAAGAAATCCAGGATGACTTCTGATCAGAGTGAAAGTGGTTTCTGAGTAGGAGACTCATGGAATCGATGAGTCTGTTGGAAGAAATATCCATCTGGTTCAGTTCCAAGCTGGGAGAAGGACACTGGAAACATGGAGGCTGATTGGAAACAAGGTTTAATGAAGCAGAACCACCAAGCACATGTGTTTCTGGTGCAGCTGACCACATGGAGTTGAGAGTGGGTGGCTTTTATACCTTCTCTTGGGCTTTGCACTTGAGCTTTCTGTTCCTGTGCAAGAACATGTATCCAATTGGCTGTTGTAAGGGTCATAGCTGGCTCTGTAGGTTGTCTGAGCTCCCAGGTTTGGTTGAAGTTTGGACTCTGATGCAATGTCCTTAGGAGATTGTGCAATGTAGTGTGCTCTGTTGCTAGTGGGTTAATCCTATTATGTCCTGGAGGGGCATGTCTTAATCCCGTCACCCTGGAGCTGAAAGTCTTTTGTTTTGTAGATAGACTGGCCCAGACTTTCTTAATGGGCACCGAGTATCTGCTTGGTAGCTCTGAGTTTCTCTCTCCCTTAAGATTTCTATTTTTCTTTTAGGGGAAATATTTTATCCTGCCTTTTTAAATATTTCTCAAAATATTTTATTCTTCTAGGAAGGGGGTGGTGGCTTCCCACAGGTCAAAAGAGCTCATTTTTTATCCAATAAAACCAGCTGAGGTTCAAAAGGATCTTCAATGTGTGTACACTTCCTTTTACAGGTGGTTATCCTATCCATTTTATTTTCCCTTCCTCGCAGGTGTGCCTAAGAAATGGCTCAAGGGCTCAATGCAATCAGCAGGAAAGGAAAAACACAGCTTTGTACGTGGGCTGGGCCTTTTTTTTTCTTCCTTTCCTATTTTCTGGCATGTAAATTAATGTGCCAATTAAGAGCAAAACTCTAATCAGGCTTCTTTGGAAACAGACTTGTTTATTTCAGCAAAGTTCACTTCTCTGTGCAGGTAGCTATTACATTGTGGCCTTTAAACTTCAAAACCTAAAACAGCTCTGAGATAACCAGCATAAGGCATTCAGATTGTCTTGCAATAAAAGTACCTACTTTTTATTTATTTATTTTATTTGTCAATTGCTTACAAGATAATAGATATAAGTAT